>CAUYQU010008875.1:0-14432 GCA_963574635.1 Cheracebus regulus
CACAGCCATTAAAAATAGGCTGGGCACGGTGGCTCATGCCTGTAATCCTAGCACTTTGGGAGGCCGAGGTGGGTGGATCACCTGAGGTCAGGAGTTCAAGACCAGCCTGGCCATCATGGTGAAACCCCATCTTTAAAAAAAAAAAAAGAAGAAAGAACCCCTGTATCTATTGGCTGGACACAGTGGCTCACGCCTGTAATCCAAGCACTTTGGAGGCCAAGGTGGGTGGATCACCTGAGGTCGGGAGTTCAAGACCAGCCTGACCAACATGGTGAAACCCCATCTTTAAATAAATTTTAAAAAAAAGAAAAATAAAATTAGGCCAGGCATGGTGGCTCATGCCTGTAATCTTAACATGCTGGGAGGCCAGAGTGGGACCAAGAGTTCAAGACCAGCCTGGCCAACAATGCAAGATTCTGTCTCTTAAAAAAAAAAAAAAAAAAATTAGCCAGATGTGGTAGCACCCCTGTAGTCCCATCTGCTTGAGAGACTGAGGCTAGTGGATCCATTGAGCCTGGAAGATTGAGGCCGCAGTGAGCCATGATCGTGCCACTGCCCTCCAGTCTGGGCAACAGAGCAAGACCTATCTTAAAAAGATAAAAAATAAATAAAAATTAAATTAGTACTAACCTGGTGAAATGCTCATGGTATGTTAAATGAAAAACGGCCACGGTGGCTCATGCCTGTAATCCCAGCACTTTGGGAGGCCAAAGTGGGCAGATCACAAGGTCAGGAGTTCAAGGCCAGCCTGAACAATATGGTGAAACCCTGTTTCTACTAAAAAAAAAAATACAAAAATTAGCCGGGCGTGGTGGCACGCACCTGTAGTCCCAGCTACTTGGGAGGTTGAGGCAGGAGAATCACTTGAACCCAGGAGGTAGAGGTTACATGCAGTAAGCCAAGGTTGCGCCACTGCACTTCAGCCTGGGCAAGAGAGCAAAACTCTGTCTCAAAAAAAAAAAAAAAAAAAAACTGCACAAAATTAAATCCTTGCAAGACGTTTTATCACAACTGTATTAACCAACAAGCAAAGGAACTCTGATGGTCCGAGGAATGTGAGCCTGGAAGGAGAGACATCAAAATGTTGATTTTACTTTCTTCCTCTTTGCTCTACTTTTTTTGCAAAATTTCTATAAGGTTTGCTTTTTTTTCCCACTCTGTCACACAGGCTGGAGGGCAGTGACACAATCTTGGCTCACTGCAACCTCCACTTCGCAGGTTCAGGGATTCTCCTGCCTCAGCCTCCCAAGTAGCTGGGATTGCAGACACATGCCACCACACCCGGCTAATTTTTGTATTTTTAGTAGACAGGGTTTTGCAATGTTGCCCAGGCTGGTCTTAAACTCCTGAGCTCAAGCGATTAATCCTGCCTTGGCCTCTCAAAATGCTGGGATTACAGTGTGAGTCACCGCGCCCAGCCTGTGTTCCTTTTTAATTGCTAATTTTTGCACACAAACATACCATTTGGGCAAGTTTCTCATCCTCAGTTTTCTCATCCATGAGGTTAGGCTGGTTGTGTGAGGGTCCACATTGGACCTACAGTGAGAACTTCGATTGAAAGCCACCACAGGGCTCCTTCCATTGCTGCTATTGTGCGAAGCCTGGGCACCTTCTCTGTTGCCCTTCCCCATGTTCCTCACCACCACTTTGTGCAGTCAACGCTATGATGAGGAAAGTGAGGCTGAAGTGTTCAACACCTTACCTAAAGCCACACAGTAAGTTGACACTGGAAATCAGATCTCCATTGGATTCTGTAGTTTCTGAAAGTCTGGATGGAGTAGGAACTGGGCTGGGATTGCTGTAATAAACACATCCTACTTGGGAATAGTGTAAAATCAAGACAGGAAGCATTGCCTATGGGAAATGCTTGAATCATTGTGGGAAACTGTTACCCAACCACAGACTCTGGACCCAGACTCTTAGAGAAACCACAGACTCAGATAAATTTTCTAAACCACAGAAAGATAAATTTTTAAGGCAAGTTCACATCCCAGTCTGCAAACCCAGACACCCTATGTTCCCCTAACTGGGATTATTCTGCAGGCTCCAGAGGCACTAAGCATTCGGCTGATGTTAGTAGCCACCTGCCTAGATGAAGTGGGGGAGATTGACTTGGCATGCCCTTGTGAGAGCTGTTGTTTTGCTTAAATCTTAGAAGTTTCAGCTCCTTTTATGGGTTCCCTGGCTCTGGATTATTGCACATAGCCATCCTGAAGATTGGCATTGAACAGCTCTATTTTTTGGATTAGTTTACGGAAATTATAGTTTAAAATCTTGGTCCCTGGCAGCTCCATTTTTAGCTGTTAGATCCTTTTTGAGAAGGAACAGATTAGAAAACAAGGTGAGTTGTCTTTTGGTTGAGACACACACTGTAAACTATTTTTAATTTCAGGGGTTTTGTTTTGGGGATTTTTGTGTTTATTTAGTGCAAGCCTAATAAGCTAGCCTGATTAATCCTCTGGAGAGTGCTGGAGTATTTTCTTTGTTGACTTGGCAGACACTGCATATGCGAAGAACAAACTGAATGGGAAATGGTATTACTTTGATGATAGCAACGTGTCGTTGGCCTCTGAGGATCAGATCGTGGTGAGTAGGCCATGATATGTGGTTCTTCCTTGTCTTCATGGATTAAAGCTGGAAAGGGTCTCTCTCAGGCTAGTTGGTTATTTCATCATCCCGGTGTGACAGTGGGAGCTAGGTGTGACAGAGCTGGCTGCCATTCCTTCAGGAACCGTTGTAAATGAGCTCAGCTCTCCTCAGAGTTCTCTGCACAGTGCTTCTTCCATTCCCTGCTCCCTGGCAGGGGCAGGGCAGCCATCCTCAGGTGGAAGGGTCTCCTCTGTGTTGGATATGGCAGATCTTGAAGGTTCTGGACAGCTAGAGAAAAGCTGGGGGAAATGGGTGATTTTTCCAACCAGTGAATGGTCTTTCCCCCTCTTGTGTTTTAGACTAAAGCAGCTTATGTGCTATTTTACCAGCGTCGAGATGATGAATTTTATAAGACACCTTCACTCAGCAGTTCTGGTTCCTCTGATGGAGGGACACGACCAAGCAGCTCTCAGCAGGGCTTGGGGGATGCCGAGGCTTGCAGCATGGACACCAACTGATGCTGACTCCACGATCCTGCCACCCTGCAGCACCAGCGTAATCCCCCAGGAGAACATCTTTGGCACTCTGCAGACTGCTAGTGTTCTGTTTAAAAACCAGATGAAGAAATGCCCTTCTTTTATGAGCAGAAGGAAAAAAAAAAAGAAAACTGTTTGCCTAGAAGAGGCTATGTCAAGAGGCTGAATTATTTTTCTTTTTAAACAGGTGGTTAGAAATATCTGTGAAACCTGTGAAGCTGAGAAGTGGGGTGGGATAGGGGTACACAATGGAGTATGTCTGATGGATCCCAAAGAATGGAGAGGAACACAGGCGCTGAGTATGGAGGATCCTGGAGAGCCACCCCAGCTGCAGGGCTGCCCTGAGCTCCTGGATTTCTGGTTCTGGTGCTGATACTGGTCACCTAAGTAGTCTGCTCACAGTAACCCAAGCCTCAAGTAAACTCCCCTCTCTCCCTTGCTATGTGCACAGATACGGGTTTATAATTTTCTGAAAGTTGGCCACTGAAGCCCATTTCTCTTGAGTCATCTTGTAATTTCCAGCTTTCTCCCTGCTAAAGCAATGAAGATATTTAGTGTTGGGGGTCTCTGGCCCCTCAACTTCCTGTGGAACCCAGCAGTTCTGTTGACCCCCGCTATCCTAGATGAATTAAGACAGTTAAATACTGTATGGAACGTTTATTAGATAACACTTAAAGGAAGTCAGTACATAAAACTGCGCGGTGCTGTGTCCGTCAGTCGTTTCCATGTTGGCGTGGGAACAGAAACCTTTGTGGGAGCTGTCAGCCTGGAGAGGGCTCCAATTCATGCCAATTTAGGATAGTAATACATTTTGGTGTTACGCAGATGCTTTCCAGCCTGGGCTCTTTCCTCAATTTTGCCAACACTCCTCCCGGGGCCTCCAGTCTGAAAGCCCCGTCCCCACTCCCAGTGGGGGCCCAGCCGCTGCGTGTGGGGCCACCAGACCTTAACCGGATGTATGGGTCTGGGCTTTTTTGTTTGACTTTAACGTGACCCGTGGGTGTTCGGGGGCCTGCCGGTCTCGGGCGCGCGCGTGCGGTGACCGTTGAGGGTTGGCGTCGCCGCGCTGCGGGCGAGGACAAGGACTAGGCTGCCGACGTGTCCGAGGGTGGGCCGGGAGTTGTGGGGTAGGGCCGGTGGCCTGGGAGCCGCGGTGGGACAGGAAGCCGTGGCGGGTCGGGCTAGGAATCTGTGGGTGGGGAGGGGAGGGGAGGGGACGGGAGAGGAGGCGGGGCGGGGCGTCCTTAAGGCTTCTGGCAGATCGCGGGTTCCTCCGCGAGAGCCGAGAACCGCATACTCCAAGAGGAAAGCCCGAGGGTTGTGGGTCCTGCTATATAGGTAGGGCCAAGCTCCAGGAAATCGTGGCCATTTCGGGGTGGTTTGCAGCCTCATTTGTAACATCATTCTTGTGCTGCCCTGTGCATTTCCAATGCATTACATAAAGACATGGTCGCTTTTAGGAGAAATGTCTGAAAAACTAAGAAGATGCAGAAAGGAACTGACTGCAGCCATTGACCGGGCCTTTGAAGGAGTCAGTCATTCTCAGGAGTGCACAGACCAGCAGAGGCTGGAGGCGGGCCCCGCTCCGCTTTCCTTCTCGCTGCCCGTGCACAGGTTCCTCTGCAGAAGACATCCTCTGGCAGCCTGCTCCTCTGCTGCTCCTTTTGCTGCTGTCTCCTGTGCTCCTGAGAATGAGAACCCTGCCTTTGCACCAAACCGCGTCCCGGTAAATGCAAAACCACACACTCTGTGCCCTGAGAGAAAACTTCTGACCAGCAAGGAAAATGTGTTGATGCATTCCTCCATTTTGGTACCTGAGAGAGAGTTTCGGAGAACTGCAGGAGAGGGGACAAACTGGAGAAAAGACAATTTCAGGTGATTCTAAGTTTGATAGCTTAACAGCTACAATTAAGGGGATTCTTGTTTCTGCAAAAATGGTTGAAGATCCTAGATTTAGTTCATGATAGTGCTCTTGCCTCCTCTTGGCAGCTCTGTGACTATATTTGGGGCCTTCACAGACAGTCTTCAGAATCTGGCCTAGGGAACAGTTATATTTTGTGTGTGTGTCCCAGGTGAGGGGCTAGTTGTCAATCGCTGATGTCAAACCAGTCATGGAAACCACTTTGCGGTACCCAAAGGGGTAGTGGATATAAAATAACCTGGTTTTTAAAATAACCTTATTTTTTAAGTTGCAGAAACAAAAGTCTTAATTCCATCTTAACTCCTGTGTTTGAACCTGGACACTGGGGCCTTTGGTACCCTCCTTTGCCCATGTTACTGAGAGGGTGAATTGAAAGCTGAGCCCTTCTTCCTGACTTCATCCTTGCCTCTGCTCCTGACTCTAACCCCAGAGGTTAGACCATCACTAGGTCTCCTCTAGGCTTTCTTCTCCCAAGTAACTTGAAATTGCCTGGTGCCAGGCACCTTGACTTGGAGAAGGGATGAACATATGAGATGAAACTTCAAAAGTTCTGCCATCTTGACTGCTTCACAGGCAAGGAATAAAGAGCCCATTTAACTGGTTCAACTCCACAAAATTTTTTTTTTCCTTTCAACTCCACAAGTATTTATATTAGTACTCATAAATAGTGCAGGCCTTGCAGGGTGCGGTGGCTGGCTCATGCCTGTAATCTCAGCACTTTAGGAGGCTGAGGTGGGTGGGTCACTTGAGATCAGGAGTTTGAGACCAGCTGGGAAGTGGTGAAACCCCATTTCTACTAACAATACAATATTAGCCAAGTGCGGTGGTACATGCCTGTAATCCCAGCTACTCGGGAGACCGAGGCAGAATTGCTTGAATCCAGGAGGCAGAGGATGCAGTGAGCTGAGATCTTGCCACAGCACTCCAGCCTGGGCAACAGAGCAAGACTTCATCTTAAAAAAAAAAAAAATGCAGGCCGGGCGAGGTGGCTTATGCCTGTATCCCAGCACTTCAGTGGCTGAGGTGGCTTGAGCCCAAGAGTTCGAGACCAGCCTTGGCAACATGACGAAACCCTGTCTCTAAAGAAAAAATTTTAATACAGTCCATGATACTCATGAATCATTATGATAATGCTATTAGTCAATTTCTCCACTGACGTGGCAGTTTCTGATTGTCCTCTAATCAAAGCATAAATGACAAGGTCACCATTAAGTTTCTGTCTTTGAGTTTCCTTTCAATATTTTCTTGAAAGAGAATCTAATTCCCCACCTTTTCTCCCCCCTCCCCTACCTGGGGGCTGCAGGAAAGATATGGAGAAAGATTTGAAGGCTGACTCAAACATGCCACTCAACAATTCTAGCCAAGAGGTCACAGAGGATCTGCTTGATATGATTGGTGAGTACAGAGGGCCAGTCCATCCTCTCCTTGGGAAGATAGGTCCTTCACATGGGTCCCTGAGTCAAGAAATATCTCAGGTTTAAGAAACACTTTCTTCTAGCTTAGGTACCATAGCGAGATCTGTCTCTAAAACAATTTTTAATTAGCTGGGCACAGTGGTGTGTACCTATAATCTCAACTACTAGGGAGGCTGAGGTAGAAGGATCACTTGAGCCCAGGAGTTCAAGCTATAACCACACCACTGTACTGCAGCCTGGGCAACAATGCAAGACCCCATCTCAAAAAAAAATAAAAACCCACCACCACCACTTTTTGCGGGGAGAGACAGAGTCTCATTATGTCACCCAGGCTGGAGTGCAGATGCACGCCACTATGCCTGGCTAATTTTTGTATTTTTTATAGTGACAGGGTTTTGCTATGTTGTCCAGGCTGGTCTTGAACTCCTGGGCTCAAGTGATGCGCTCACTGTGGCCTCTCAGTGCTGGGATTACAGGCGTGAGCCTTATATTTATATTTGATTGATTTGTTTTACTCACAGCATACTCTGCATTGAGAACTGAATGTTAACAAATCTTTTTCCCGTGTACCCCTAAACCTAAAATGCAATTAAAAACAAATCCTTTCCCTTCCCCCATACAACTGATCATGTAGTGAGGTGATACATCAATCAGGTCATTTCATAAATGTCTAGATACACTGAGTCCCTGAAGGCAAGGGATGGTGACCACTAGGACATGGTGATTGAGCTTAGATTTTTTAGGAGACCAGACAGAAGCAAAAAAGAGGAGAGTAGTCCAGCTGGGGTAGGTAATTGAAGATCGAGAGAAAAGGGCTGGGCGCAGTGGCTCACATCTTTAATCCTAGCACTTTAGGAGGCTGAGGTGGGCAGATCACTTGTCAGGAGCTCAAGACCAGCCTGGGCAACATGGGAAAACTCCTTCTCTACTAAAAACACAAAAAAATTAGCCAGGCATGATGGTGCACGCCTATAATCCCAGCCACTTGGATGGCTGAGGCATGAGAATTGCTTGAACCCAGGAGGCAGAGGTTGCAGTGAGCCGAGATCGCACCACTGCACTCCATCCTGGGCGACAGAATGAGAACGAGACTCTGTCTCAATTTAAAAAGAAATTGGAGAAAAATTAGAAGCCAAAAGCTTTCCTATAATTCTATCACCCAGAGATAACCACTGTTAATATAGTATAGCATATATCCTGTCAGACTTTTTTTTTCTACATAGAAATCTGTATGTTCTATATGTGAACTACATGTGCTCTATTTTTTATTTATTTTGTCTTTTTATTATTAGTAGTAGTATTTTTTATAAATAGAGACAAGGTCTTGCTTTGTTACCCAGGCTGGTCTTGAACTCCTGGTCTCAAGTGATCCTCCTGCCTCATCCTCCCAAAGTGCTAGGATTACAGGCATGAGCCATCGCGCCTGGCCAACCAGTACGTTTAGGTATCCTCCCACTTATACCTTTCTTGGGGAATGGCATATAGTTGGAACTCAATAAATGCTTGTGCCTGAAAGGAGGATACCAAACCTACCTTAATTTGGCAGTTTAGCCGCTTACCTGCCCTGGGGCAGGAATGTCTGCTTTTCCACAATCCCTGAAGAATGCCAACCCATTAATGGTTTTTAACTTGTGCCTGAAATGTCTACAGAAACCTTCCACTGGGATTGTAAAGCTGAATGTTCTTATTTTTAAGACCATACAAGCATCAGAACTATTGAAGAATTGGCTGGAAAAATAGAATTTGAAAACGAATTGAACCACGTGTGTGGTCATTGTCAAGATTCACCCTTCAAGGAGGAAGCCTGGGCCCTGCTCGTGGACAAGAGTCCTCAGAAGGCCTCAGATACTGACACTGGCAACCTCAAACAGGTCTTTGATGATCATAATATCATTGAGACTGTTCTGGACTTGGAAGAGGACTACAATGTGATGACCTCTTTTAAATATCAAATTGAGTAAGGACAGTTGATCTAAGCCTTACAGCAGGAGGCGGCCCTTGAGCCTGAGCAGAAGCAGCCACAATGGCTGTCAGGGGCCACATTTCTCAAAAGGTTGGCAGAACCTGAATTACCAGACCGTTTTTAACTCCCAGTTGTGTCCCTTTTTAAGCTGTGAGACCAGTTTTTTGAATTCCATTGCTTTGAAGTATTTCCTATTATTATTATTCTTTTACTTGACATCTTGAATGTGTTTTTTTGATTGATGTTCAGTATACCCAGTATCCAAGGTAAGTGTGGGTCGTGAGCCTCTGCTGTGTCTCTTGGTGTTCTTTTCCATGGGCCCCTAAAAAATACAGGAGTGGCCGGGTACAGTGGCTCACACCTGTAATCCCAGCACTTTGAGTGGCCAAGGCAGGTGGATCACTTGAGGTCAAGAGTTCCAGACCAGCCTGGCCAACATGATGAAATCCCATCTCCACTAAAAATACAAAAATTAGCCAGGAGTGGTGGCAGGCACCTATAGTCCCAGCTATTTGGGAGGCTGAGGCAGGAGAATTGCTTGAACCCGGGAGGCAGAGGTTGCAGTGAGCTGAGATTGCGCCACCGCACTCCAGCCTGGGTGAGAGAGCAAGACTCTGTCTCAAAAATAATAATAATTTAACTGGGCATGGTGGTTCATGCCTGTATTCCCAGCTACCTGGGGGGTTGAGGCTGGGGGGATCACTTGAGGCCAGGAGGCGGAGGTTGCAGTGAGCTGAGATCGCGCCACTGTACTCCAGCCTGGGCGACAGAGTGAGACCCTGTCTCAAAAAAAAAAAAAAAAAGGAAACCAAATCTCAGGGAAGTGCCCACCTCCTGAGTAGTGAGAGGAAGGAATATGGGGGTGAGGCAGAGCTGGCAAAAGGCTGTTTTTTATTTAGTTTTTAAAGACCAGTGAAGTTTAGTATAAGAAGTGGGGAAAGAGTAGAACAAGGAGTTAGATCCATAACTGTGAATAGTCAGTTGAGGTAACTCACTAGCGCTAATGCCTGAACAAACCAAAAGTTGGGGAGAAAGGGCTAACAGCTGCCCAACAGGCTATCTTTTAGGTCAGTGACTCTGGCACAGGGCAGGCTTCACAGCCAGCAACACCCCTTACCACAGATCTAGTGGTTCCTTTGGGCTCGCAGGTGGAGGCTACACACCCACTCCTTAGTAGAGCTTGGCCTAGCATTGCTGGTGCCTCAAGAGCTATGGCATGGTTAGACACTGGCCACGTGATTGGATGTAACTCCCCAGTGGGCATGCCCTGGTTCCCAACCAGTTATGGCCACTGCCCTGTCTGGGACAGGAGTAGAGGTCAAGGCTAACTAAAGGCTCCTTCCAGGCTGCCTATCACTCAGTCCCTGCAGGAGGTAGCACGCTTAATAAGCATTAACAGCCTGCGGAGTCAGAGGCCAGTTTCTTCTCCCTGAGCAAGAAGAATGGAAGCAAATGAGAAGTGCTCACAGCATGCTTGACTGCCCCTGCTCAGCTGAAGAATAGGCTCTCTGGTTGGAGGTATGTCAGGCTAACTTGATACTCAGAAAAACAGGTATCAAAACAATGCCTTCCAAAGAATACATATGGATGTGGATGGATACTCTCCTATAGACAAGGTGGAGCTTAATTCCTGTCCTTCCTCTCATATTTCCCACCTCATTACCACCCTTTGAAGATGAACTAGACTTAGTGATTCTTCCTATGACTAATGTAGGAAAAGTCACAAACTTATAGTGGGGAAGCCTGGCAAACACCTAACCAAGTGATGTCATGAGAGGGGCACATCACTTCTGGTATTCCTACCAAAAACCTAAATTCCCAGTATATGATCATGAGACAAATGTCAGACAAACCCAGATCTGAGGGACATTCTACAGGATACCTGCCAGAACTCAAGATTGTCAAGGTGGCTGGGTGCAGTGGCTCATGCCTATAATCCCAACACTTTGGGAGGTTGAGGTCAGGAGTTCGAGACCAGCCTGGCCAACATGGCAAAACCCCATCTCTACTACAAATACAAAAATTAGCCAGGTGTCATGGCATGTACCTGTAGTCACAGCTACGCAGGAGGCTGAGGCAGGAGAATTGCTTGAACCCAGGAGGTGGAGGTTGCAGTGAGCCGGGATCCCACCACTGCACTCCAGCCTGGGCAACAAGCAAGACTCTGCCTCAAAAAAAAAGATTTGAAGTCATGAAAAATAAGGAAAGGCTCAGGCCAGGCGTGGTGGCTCACACCTGTAATCCCAGCACTTTGGGAGGTCAAGGCAGGTGGATCATGAGGTCAGGACCAGCCTGACCAATATGGTGAAACCCTGTCTTTACTAAAATTACAAAAATTAGCCAGGTGTGGTGGCACAAGCCTGTAGTCCCAGCTATTTGGGAGGCTGAGGCAGGAAAATCACTTGAGCCCAGGAGCTGGAGGTTGCAGTGAGCCAGGATCATGCCACTGCCCTCCAGCCTTGGCGACAGAGCAAGACTCCATCTCAAAAATAATTAAGGAGAGACTCTAAAAATTATCAACAGACCACTAAAGACTAAGGAGACACAATGGCTAAATGCAGCATGGAATCCTGGAGTGCATCCTGGAACAGAAAGAGAACATTATTGGAAAAACTGATAAAATTTTAATAAAGTCTAGTGTTTAATGTATTGATGTCAGTTTCTTAGTTTTGATAAATGTGTCAGAGTTCTATAAGATGTTAACATTGGAGAGCCTGAGTAAAGGGTATATATGAGGTATCTTTTCTGTGAATCTAAAGTTATCCCCAAACTAAAAATGCACATAATTGCACTTTGGATCAGGTGGAATTGATCCCAAGTTTGTGAAAATGTGTATGAGCTCACATGTGCAAAAAAACTGTTGGGGGTAGTGGATAAGAGGGTAGTCTTTCTGTCAAATGTATTTTCTAATTTATCTATAGTGAACATGTATCGCTTCTGTAAAGACAAAAGCAGGGGTTTTTTTTTTTGTTTTTTTTTTTACTGTTTTGTTCTTTATTTTACATTTCAGAAATAGCATTTTAATTAATTACTTATTCATAGAGCTGTGGATGGCACTCTTTTTTTTTTTTTTTGAAACGGAGTTTTGCTCTTGTTGCCCAGGATGGAGTGTAATGGCGCGATCTCAGCTCATCACAACCTGCGCCTCCCAGGTTCAAGCCATTCTCCTGCCTCAGCCTCCCAAGTAGCTGGGATTACAGGCATGCGCCACCACGCCTGGCTAACAAAAGCAGTTTAAAAACACTCGTCTCCAGTCAACTAGCCACAGACATCCTTCACCAGGTACCTGTCCAGACTCGACCTTCAGTTTCTGGAGTGGAGCTTAGTGCCACAACAGGAGGGCTTGGCAGGACCGTGACTCAGCGGCAGTCATTATTTGGGGGAGCTGGATCTGCAGAAGCTGGATTCTCTAGGTCTCAAAGAGCTGTTTCTCAGGAGCTCAGTTAGTTCACTGATTTACTGGTCAGGGCCTGGCCCCTCCCAGATGGGGCTTTGCAGAAGTGGCTGTATTAAATGGGGTTCTAGCTAGGCTTGGTGGCTCACACCTATAATCCCAGCACTTTGGGAAGCCAAGGTGTGTGGATCACTTGAGGTCACGAGTTTGAGACCAGCCTGGCCAACACAGTGAAAACCCATCTCTACTAAAATTACAAACATTAGCCAGCATCGTGGTGCATGCCTATTAGTCCTCGCTACTCGGGAGGCTGAGGCAGGAGAATCGCTTGAACCCAGGAGGCAGAGGTTGCAGTGAGTTGAGATTGTGCCACTGCACTCCAGCCTGGGCAACAGAGCAAGATTCTGTCTCAAAAAAATAAATAAATAAATGGGGATCTATCCCTAACTCTAGAAGACTTTGAAATGGATTTTTTTTTTTTTCCTACCTGGAGTAGAGACTTGGGAATGAGGGCCCAGCACAGGGTGAGGGTGGGGAAGAAGGGAGAGTACAGGCTCTCCCTGGCCCGAGAGACAGGTATGCCTTTGCTTAAGCAAAGCCTTTATGTAAAAATTCAGATTTGCCAAACAGGCAATTCATCCTGGAATCCTTGAATGTAGAACTTTTCCTCACTGTAGAAATGTAGTTTTACAGTCAAGCAGGTGAGCCCTGAGCCTCTCTGTGCCAGTCCCAGATTAGCAGGGAGTGGGCACATAGACCTCCTTATTTCCCTGGTGACAGACTACTCTTATCTCTGCATCTCGGGCTCCCTGAGGTGCCCAAGAACTTCCCGCCTTCATCATCTGTGTCTAGGCAGTGGGCAGATGCATGCTCATTTGCTCAGAACAGGGTTTGGGGAGCTCTTCTCCAGGGATTTAGTTGGAGCGGGGAACAGAAGCCCAGAATTTTAATAAAACTTCCTTAGGTTTGCAAGGAGCTAGGACCAAAGCCTTCTCAGGGAGACTCAATAGTTGACCTTGGTCATGACTGAGAAACTTAAAATGTTTTACATCATTCAGTTCTCTCCCCCACAGTTCATCTTGGGAAGCCAAACAATCACTGAATTGTTTCCGTGGAAACGCCAAACTGCAATTTGGATTACCAGAGTCAAAATAGAAACAAGACAGCTTCAAAAATAAATAGCGTTGGAACTTGCTAGTCACAAACTGCAAACTCAAGCCTTAGCACAAGGCATATGAGAAGCTGGACCCATCCAACCCTATGACAAGAGGTTTCCAGGATCCATGGCTGCATCCCACTAGTGTTCATGCCAAAGCCACTTGAAACCAGGGTTGTAAGCCAACTGATGATAAACTTTGTAACAATACTTAAGGGAGGAGATGGTCTTTAGATGCTTCTAGGAGAGATTTTCGAGCTGGAGGGGAAGGCTGAGAAGAAATGGCAGGAACAAGGAGAGAGATAAGTGAATGGTGGAGTGAAGTTCCAGCAGGGAGCACAGAGTCACAGCTGAGGCCTGGGAGAAAAGCAGCAATTCTTCCAAAGGGACAATTCAGGACATCTGGCTGCAGGCTGGAAATGATGACCGCACCCTCGATTCATTCGGATTCCTGTGTTCCCCACACTCACAGGCATCACTGCCTGTGTAGCTACATGGATCTGATTCTAGATTCTGAAATCTTGCCACTTGAGCTCTGGGAGCACTTATGTTAGCACACCTCTGTCTCTAAGGCTCAAGTCACCACAATTGGGCATGGGGACCTACCTTCTCATCTCCAGGGCTCAGGGTTCCCCTTACCCATCCCTCTTAGGATAGAGGAGCTAACTCCTGGCACACCTGCCCTGACTCCTTGACATTCTCCTGGGCCCTCCCCACCACCAGCTTTCAATCCCAGGAATGATTCCAACAGCATCAGGAGACCAGGAGGAAGGAGACAGACAACCTGGGGTCCTGTGTCCCTCACATTTTCACTTAGGAATGTGGTGATAGAGTAACACCTTTCTGCTACCTGGTGAAATTGTGAGTTGTCAATGTTCAAAAATGGATGAAGAAGATTTGCAAAAGGGACCTAGCTCAGGCCAGTCTCTCTCTTGAAATGGCTAGACCAGGGGCTCACCTGGTTTCAGAGTGCTACTTTTTTCTTTCTTTCTTTCTTTTTTTTTTTTTTTAGAAAAAGAAAAGGAGAAAGAAACAGCAAAAGAAAGAAAAAAAAAGAATGAAAGAGAAAGAGGAAGAGAAAGAGGGAGAACGGGATTGTTTTATTGCCCAGGCTAGAATGCAGTCTAAAAATGGGTATTAAAAACCTCTTTTATGCCAATAATTGTGCTTAACAATGGAGACAGGAAGGAATAGGGGATGAAAATAACAAGCAGACAACCAATATTTTCTTTAAACCTGTGAAATGCTATGCAATTGCTGAGGAGTGATTTACTTCCAATTATGTGGTCACTTTTAAAATAGGTATAATGCGATACGGAGAAAAATGTATGTTTTGTGGATTTGGGGAGGAGAGTTCTGTAAATATTTGTTAAGTCTAGTTGTTCCAGGTCTGAGTTCAAGTCCTGGATATCCTTGTTAATTTTCTATCTCGTTGATCTGTCTAATATTGACAGTGTA
>CAUYQU010008877.1:0-29027 GCA_963574635.1 Cheracebus regulus
TTCCCCACAGAGCCGGACCTTCCCGGGTTCGCTGTGCTTGCTGTGAAACTCTCAGTCCTCAGCGCTTCCAATTGCTGTTTTCCTTGTGGGGATGGGACCAGCCGAGCCCGTCCGTCCCGTATACTCCGCACCGGGAAGCGCTTCGCTGGGGCACCTGCAAAACAGCCGCGCCAGCCAAAAGAGTCATGCTGGCGACCCGTGTCGCTCCTCTGCCAGGAATCTCCCAGTCTGTGGGCAACAAAAATTCGTCGGAAAGTGCGGCGTCCACTCGTTCTCTGCGCTTTCACTGGGAGCTACATTCCTGAGCTGTTGCTAATCGGCCGTCTTGGATCTCTCTCGGCTTCCCTTTTTAAAACCATCAGATCTCATGAGACTTATTCACTATCATGAGAACAGCACAGGAAAGAAGTGTCCCCATGATTCAATTACCTCCCACTAGGTCCCTCCTACAACATGTGGGAATTCAAGATGAGATTTGGGTTGGGACACAGCCAAACCATATTACTCTGTCTCAAAAAAATAATTAAAATAAAGAAGTATTATTATCTAAACTCAAATTGTACCATTTCAGAAAAAAAAATGCATATTAACAGGCTAAGTTTAAAAGCCATTATCAAAAATAAATAAATAAACAGAACCTTTCCAATGCTAAGAGGAAAGACAGAGCTGAGAGAAGAGAAAGGAATTAAAAGGCATTGAATCCTCACTACCAGCCAAAGCCATGCTAAGTGTGTCACACATGATGTCATTCAGAATTCACCATAACCCTAAAAGGTGGGTATTATATTCTCCATTCTCTAATGGATGTAAGAGAAGAATAGAGATGTTCAATCATTTGTCCAGGATCAAAGAGCTACTGAGTGTCAGAGCCGGAATTCAAACATAGGTCTCTGACACCAAAACTGCCATTCTTCTCACATCTTTATCTAGCTGCCTCCACTCCAATCTGAGGCTTGGAATACAAGCTTTGGCTTCTTCCAATCATTGCCGTGCTTCCGATTTTTGTTTGTTTGAGACAAAGTTTCACTCTTGTTACCCAGGATGCACTGCAATGGCTCGATGTCAGCTCACTACAAGCTTCGCCTCCGGTATTCAAGCAATTCTCCTGAGTCAGCCTCCTGAGTAGCTGGGATTACAGGCATGTGCCACCACACCGAGGTAATTTTGTATTTTTAGTAGAAATTTGGTTTCTCAACATTGGTCAGGCTGGTCTTGAACTTCTGACCTCAGGTGATCCGCCCGCCTCAGCCTCCCAACGTGCTGGGATCACAGGCGTGAGCCACTGTACCTGGGCTGCTTCCCTGTTTTTATCCCGTCTTCTTAGCAAGGTCAACTGTGGATAGTCCTCCCTCATCGGGAGCCAGGAGGGTACGCTGGCTGGAGGGGTCCTGTTGACAAATCTCATCCTTGTGATGGATTTTTTTTTTCTAGGCCTCAGGACACCTGGAATGGCAAGGACACTTTTAAATACCCTCTGTCCTCCAGACCACATCGGAGCATCCTGTCAGGGTCTGGGAGCTGGGAAACAGGCCCTGAGCTGATGCATCTGGAGACGCCCACGTGCTCCTGCACAGCCTACCCAGGTGTGCCCCTTGGGCTGTTAGTGAGAAAACTTACTTTTATATTTAATCTTGGTTTTCTTTCCTTAAATCAAAAGAGTGCTGAGGGATAAACTGGCGAAGCATGATAAGAGAGAGAAGAGTTTAATTAATGTGTGCAAGGTAAGCCCCCAGACAGACGCGGCTGGAAAATTGTGTATTTACTTCTGAGTTTTTTGACATTCAGGTCTACTTTCCCTTCCCCCAGACTCGTCCAGTTTTGCTTGTGTTTAGAAGTTCTTCTGCGGTCTGTCACCTTCCTTGCAAATCTGTTGCAAATTAATCACATCTCAGTATTGGGATCTGTGTTTCAAAAATGTCAAGACAAATTTCAATGATTAAACGCCACAGATTAAGCTTGTTACTTCTCTAAAGATATGAAGGACAGATTTTAATTTGAAATTGTAAATCTGAGGCACTGTACCATCCAGCTACCTCCAAAACCCAAAAACTCCATAAAGCTCTAGCTCTCAAGACAAAAAAGTTAAATTCAATCTAAAGATGGTGATCTTGTGGAATAACCAGCCATATGTCATCTGATTTTATTGGGGCTGAAATTTTGCCCTAAGGCATCTGAAGGAACTCAGGTAAGGCATCCCTGATAAAGGTCATCTGTGAGGGAAACTTTGTGGGGATTTTTCCTCTTTGGATATCTATAAACTCTAATTAAATATGCATTATTGGTGTAATTTTGACCAAGGAGCTTTATGTTAATATAAAAGCAACTACGTATTACTCTCCAGCACAGCTTACATAAGCATTATGCTAAATTATCAGATTTTTCTCTTCTGCATAGCTAAAGTCCAAGAAGTCATAATTCTTTATCAAAACTGACAATCGGTTTATGCACCTGGAGATTTATCTAGAGAAATCTGCCTTGCATGCTCAACATGAAAATCTTGTGGCTGCCAGTAGGTGATACATCTAATTTTAACACAAGAAAAGACATCTAGCAAACATCAAAACAAAAGCTACCCTTCAAGCTCAATTTTCTTGTTCACACATTGGTCCACCCTACCCCCACTTAATGTCAGCAGGAAGTAATCTCATCTGTGGAAAGGAAGCCAGCCTCCTCACTGCACCGACAGATTGTAGGAAAATGAAAAGGCTTGATGATTGCTGAATTTTATCCCTCTTTATTTCCAAAAGAATAATGAAGAGCTGTCTTTTCTCCCGCTTAACATCCTAATCACCCACATCAGCAATTTACACTGAAGCTACCCACACCTCTGAGTGGGAAGGGAAAAAAAAGAATGAGATGCCACCCCTCCCCCACCCTGATACACCCATTGGAACCTGTCAGTACTGCATCTTTAATCAGCCTCAAAATTGCAATCCTCCTCCACTCAATGCCCAGCCCCTGCTGGTTTAGGGCACTACATAGCTTCTGGTAAACTGCTATCCATTATTCGTCTATATTTAGAACTTCTCTAGAAAAATGGCATTATCTCAGTCACTAAGCTAAAAACTGTTTAAAGTTAGCCTTGCACAGTTGCTTATTCACAGTGTCTTTCATAGATCCTTCATTCACTTTGCTTAAATATGTTCAGACTGATGCATAACTACAGAAATGCAAAGTATGAAAATATCACCCTATGGAAAATTGAGTGTGATTTGCATTTTGCTAATGTTGGGATAGGTCAAATGTTATTTCTCTTCTCTCCGTAATGTTTCATTGGAAATAAATCCTGCACCCTTTCACCAGTGAAAAGCCACTCAATGACCTGAACAAGATCTGGTGATAGAAAACATATTTTCAATAATACTAAACTCATTTTTCTGCCAGAACAAATTAGTCAGTAGCTGTCTCATATGTCACAGAGGTTTTCAAGAGGCACTTAGGAGGATGCCAAAAAAAAAAAAAAAAGTACTTGAATGTAGATTATTAGAAATGTCGTGTGCTAATGTAAAAATGCTCTGGCAGTCCTTTCGTTTTACTCTTCCTTATGAAAATACTGTTTCTCGTTTGTGATTCCACTCCCGAAGAGATGTTTTTGAAAATGGTTCCAAAAAGAAACGGAAGGAAGTGTTATCATTTAGCCCAGAAAAGGCAAGATGGCAGGGAGGTAATCAAATAAAGGAGGAGAGGATGCAATGAACTCATCACTCCTCCAAATTCCCATCTCCACTGAAAGCTGGTTAAGAATCGGGGAGTGGGCTGCATTGGTAGGAAGGTTTCTGTAGAGTTGAGTGTATTAAGAATAGCATGAGGTCCTGAATGAATGAATGTCTACAATCAAAAACTGTCTTCCTTCAATGTTCTTTGCCATTTGAAGGGAAAGCAGTTTAAATAGCACACACGTGTTTTCTTAGGACCTCAGTTTCCACCATCCTATAATAGAGCAAACAGTTGCTACCTTCCAGTGTTGTAGAGCAGATGAAGTAAGATGATGTGATTAAAACATGGAGCATGATGTCAGATCCATAACCAAAGAAAACTAGAGAAATCTGTAAAGCTATGATGTATGTGGTAAGAATGGGGGTAGAAAATTCAGGCAGAGTGGCTGACTTTATTTTATTGTGTAGCCTAGTCTTTATGTGATAATATTGCTATTTAAGTTTACCAGACATGAAAATACTACTCTTCAACATCCTCTGTGAGCCCTGTTTTCACATGTGTAGAGCTGACTGTGTACTTGAATAGGTGACTTATGCATTTCACCCAACTTTCTTTTATAATTTGAGTCATTAGACATGGCTATAGAGTTAACAGTTTTATATAAAAGTGCTCCTGGAGATTTTGCTTGTCCTTTTTGGCCTCTAATCAAAAGTGAAAGAGATTAGTAGTAGCAGTATTTGTGATTTCACCTATTTCAAATATTTACAGATGCTTAACTCTTAGAGAGATACTTTTGACATTGCAACACATTTCTCTGCATAAACATTCCTTTGGGAGCTTTTATTTTGTTCTGATAGTAAAAATTACTAGAGGAATGTAACTGAAAACTGATTTCCAAATAAGATACTCTGAGGCAATCGAAATATCCTATGTGGTTATTATCCACTGTAAATTACACTTTCCCTCAGGGAATCTGCTATCAGAGAAAATTAAAACCTAGCCACCCATTTTAAAGCCCATTAAGTCATTAGGTGGCTCTTCAGTGTTTTCCTGATGGGCTACACAGCACAAGGAGCGCCCCCACAACCAGTGAGAAGGCATTGTGCAGACTCCTGCAAGCAGATTTCTTTATCTGGGAGTCAGTTTAGACGTGAGATGGACCTTGAGAATTACTCAGCTCCTTCCATTTGCAGGAAAAAAAAAAAAAAAAAAAGCACAGAAGAGGTCACGTGGATTTCCAATATCCACAGCTGGTTAGAGACAGAATAAGGGTTGAAACCAAATTCCTACAGCATCCTGGTAACACAGAGCCTTCATGGTCCTAAGGGTGGGATGATTTATTCTAGCCCAGAATAATTTTTTGGACGGTGCTTTTGGAAAACTATCTGCCTTAGAAGTTGCTTCAGATGGAAAAAAAAAAAAAAAAAAAAAAAAAAACCTTTTTAAAAAGTAAAGCATTTAAAATGGCCGGGCACAATGGCTCATGCCTGTAATCCCAGCACTTTGGGAGGCCAGGATGGGCAGATCACGAGGTCAGGAGTTTGAGACCCAACATAGTGAAACCTCATCTGTACTAAAAATACAAAAATTAGCCAGGCATGATGGTGGACACCTGTAATCCCTGCTACTTGGAGGCTGAGGCAGGAGATCTGCTTGAACCTGGGAGGCAGAGGTTGCAGAGAGCCGAGATCATGCCACTGCACTCCAGCCTGGGCGATAGAGCAACACTCTGTCTCAAAGAGAAAAAGTGTGTATAGTATGTAACATATATGTGTTATCATTCTAGTTCTCCTATGTAGAGTGATGAAATGGGGTGGCTAATTCTAGAAACCTTCTTCCCACAAGTCTTATAGCTCTCCCCTTCCCCCTTTTGCACAGAGGACGTTTTGCTCAAATGTCACCTTCTCAGTGAGATCTACCCTGACCTCCCCTATTTTTTTATTTTTTGATATGGAATTTCACGCTTGTCCCCCAGGCTGGAGTGCAATCGTAGTGATCTCAGTTCACTGCAACCTCTGCCTCCCAGGTTCAAGTGATTCTGCTGCCTCAGTCTCCCGAGTAGCTGGGATTACAGGCACACCCCACCATGCCCGGCTAATTTTTTGTATTTTTAGTAGAGACAGGGCTCTCCATGTTGGTCAGGCTGGTCTCGAACTCCTGTCCTCAGGTCATCCACCCATCTTGGCTTTTCAAAGTGCTGGGATTACAGGCATGAGCCACTGCACCCAGCCTCCAAATCCCCTGTTTAACCTACCTCACAGCACACATCCTGGGATTACTGATCCCTTTTACCCTGTTCTATCTCTTCTTCAAAGCAACTATCACCTGCTGACTTACTATGTAATTCACTCATTCCGATGCTTTTTGTTAATTAACATAATGCAAGGGCCTAGAACAGTGCGTGGCATGAAATAATTCTTAAGTATTTGTGGAAGGAATTAATGAATTATCCCCAAATGGCATTCTTGTGTGCCCATGGGTGCACATCATTTTCTGGTTGGTGGTCATCTTCCGACTCCATGTGCCCTGTCCATCAGCACACAGTGTTGTGGAGAGCCAAGCTTCATTATGACCTTGCCTCACTGAAAGGTAAACATTGTGTCCTTTTGGCCCTCTGTTAAAGAAACCTCACTTTCCTAAGATCTGCATGGTTTCCTGGCCTTCATAAATATTTCTACATGTTTCAATCTTACTCAGTTTGCTACTTTCCAGACTCACTTGATCTAAAATGTGTACTGGCCACCCACCGTGTGTGAAGTTGGTGCCAGACGTTCATGGTGACAGACATGAGCAGTACCTTCTGGAACCTATTAGACTAATGTCTCGTAAAACTTCTCTGATTCCCTGATGTTCTCCTATCAATTTTCCTGTTCCTCTATGTGGCATACAATGTTACTGGCTTATCAAGATCATTGCCCCTCCTATTTGGTATCTCCATTTAGTTTGGGCAGTAATGTACTCAGGAATTCAGTCATGTTTGACCTTAGTCAGGCAACCCCTTCTTCCTTTGCCAGTGACTGGTCTACAAGTGAGTGTGTAATCCGGTCCTGGTCAGTGAAATATAGTGAGAATTCTAATGGAGGGCTTGGGAAAGATTTTTCTCCCTATCAGAAGGTAGGAGAAGTACCACCATCTTCAGCCCTAACTCCAGCACCTTGATTCCTAATTTGGATGGTGTCATGTGAAAATGTGATGATGGCTGCTGCTATGGTAGCCATCTTGTGACCAAGAGGAAAAATAGCACATATGGACTGATGCAAAGGGGAAAAACGCAAGGAGCCTGGGCTCTTGATGACACTAATCTAACAAACCCACCGTGAGACCTGTTTACCTCTTGACTTATTTATCACATTCAAATGATAGTATCTATGGATCATTGACACTAGGTTGATAGTCTTTTCCAATTTTTGATTAATGTGAAAAGACACAGACTAATTTTGTTTATAAATATCTGTCAGCCCTGAGATAGTAATATTAAGAAATAGCTTCATTTCCTTGTATCTTTCCTGTATGATTGAAATTTTCCTACTTTTTTTTTTTTTGAGACGGAATCAGTCTGTTGCCCAGGCTGGAGTACAGTGGTGCAATCTCAGCTCACTGCAACCTCCGCCTCCTGAGTTCAAGAGATTCTCCTGCCTCAGCCTCCTGAGTAGCTGGGACTACAGGCATGCACCACACCCAGCTGATTTTTTGTATTTTTAGTAGAGACAGGGTTTCACCATGTTAACAAGGATGGTCTCAATTTCCTGACCTTGTGATCCACCTGCCTTGGCCTCCCAAAGTTCTGGGATTACAGGTGTGAGCCACCACACCCGGCCAAGTTTTTCCTACCTTTTTAAAGCTTTAATTTCTCACCCTTCTTTTCAACTCTATATACTTATTTTCTGCATAAAACCTGGAATCTCCCTGACTTCTCACCAGACATTATCTTAAACCCCTTCTTTCCATCTTATCTATGATGACCAAGATAGAGGAAGGTGTTAAAGGCTAGGGGAAAAATGGAAATGTTTTCAAAATTAGCCTTGACTGCTCATGGCTGAGCACATGAGGGTTTGTGTAGGGAAAGTGAAGCAAAGAAAGGGAAATAGAAGGAAGGAGAGCATGGTTACTCTTTTTCCACTTTGAACCTCATTACCAAGTGAATCTTCCTTAAACACTGCCTACAGCACATCTTTCTCCTGGTTAGAAAATCCTAAGGATTTCACTGAGCCTGCCAGATGAGATTTCGATGGTTTTCTTGGCATTCAGCAACTTTCACAATCTACACCCAGCCTCCCTGTCCTGCTGGAGTCCCTCTACTTATCTCGAACCCCACATTTTTCCCAGTTGAGTCTGTCTATTCACCTTTGTTTTTTCATACCCATTCATGCTCCTGGTCCTGGTTATAGAGGTCCCAGACCTGGAATGAACCCTAACCAAACTCCATTTATCCTCTAAGCCTCTGCTATTCAGCAGGTAGCCACAAAGGGTAGACTGGCCTTTTCACTGGATTTTTAATTTAATTCCATTGGAACTGAAAAACAGCTACTTGAAAATTACAAACTTTTGCTTTGTAAAAGACCCTATTAAGAAGATGAAAAGACAAGCCACCAACTGGGAGAAAATATTTGGAAATCATATGTACAAGATCCATCTATAGAATATATAAAGCATTCTCTAAAGTCAACGGTGAGAAAACAATCTGGTTTTAAAATGGGCAAAAGAGTTGAACAGACATTTCACCAAAGAAGGCAGCCAGTTGGCAAATAAGCACCCGAAAGATACTCAACCTCACTAGCCATCAGGGAAATGCAAGTTAGAATCACCAAGAGAGATCACTTATAGCCCTGTTAGAATAGCTAAAATAAAAATTACTAATAATACCAAACACTGGCATGGATGCAGGGAAGCTGGATCTCTCAGACATTGGTGGCAATGTTAAACAGTTCAGCCACTCTGGGCATCTTGCAGTTTCTTAAAAAGTTAAACACACATTTACTATACAACTAAACAACAGTACCTCTGGGCATGTATCCTTGGCAGGTTAAAACTTATATTCACACAAAACTGTTCACAAATGTATATGTAATAGCCAAAAACTGGAAGTGACCCAAATGCTTTTCAAACAGTGAATAGTTGACCACACAACCATATAGTAGAATACCATTCAGCAATAAAAAGGAACCAACTACTGACACATGAAACAGCTAAGGTGGATCTTAAGAACATTATGACGGCTGGGCGCAGTGCCTCACACCTGTAATACCAGCACTTTGAGAGGCCCAGGTGATTGGATCACCTGAGGTCAAGGGTTGGAGACCAGCCTGGCTAACATGGTGAAACCCTGTTTCTGCTAAAAATACAAAAAATTAGCCGGGCGTGGTGGTGGGTGCCTGTAGTCCCAGCTGCTCTGGAGGCTGAGGGAGGAGAATTGCTTCAACCCAGGAGGTGAAGGTTGTAGTGAGCCGAGGTCACGCCATTGCACTCTAGCTTGGGCAACAAGAGCGAAACTCGGTCTCAAAAAAAACCAAAAAGAACATTATGACAAGTGACAAAAGCCAGTCTTGAAAGATTACACATTGTATGATCTCACATACATAAAATTCTTAAAATGACAAAGTTATAGAGAAAACGGAGAAATTAAATGGCTGCCAAAGGGGGAAGGGGAGGGAGAGCCTAATTATAATAGAGCAGCACTGGGAAATCATTTGTGTGATGGAACAGTCCTGTATGGTGGTTGTGATTGTGCTTAAACAATTCTGTACATTTGATAAAACGTTATAGAAGTATACACAGAGACAGATAAAACATTTGAATGCATATGAATAACACTGAAATATGCATGAGGTGTAGTTAATTGTATTGTACCCATCAATATCCTTGTTTTGATAATGAACTATAGTTATGTAAAATGTTACCATGGGGTGGCAGGTTTGTGGGATCTTTTTATACTACTTTTACTCCTTATGAGTCTGTAATTATTTCAAAATGAAAAATTAAAGAAAGATACTTGATTCTATTGTGGGAAAATTTTTAAGCATGTTTGATATATGAATCTATTTTTCCAGTGTACATTTTGTTAAATCTAGAATGTGCTATAAATATAAAATATATACTGAATTTTGAAGACTTAGTATGAAAAACATAAAATACTTTGCTTATAATTTTATATTGATTAAAATGACACTTTAAAATATATTGAATTAAGTCAAATGTATTATTAAAATTAATTTCACCCTTAAAAAACTTTTTAAAATATGTCTTTTAGGATAATTTAAAATTACATATATGATTCATATTATATTTTTATTGATCTCCTACTCTAAGCAAAGGTTCTTAATATGGTACTCTGAAAATGGACACCTATGTTAATGGGCATATGCATATGAGCAATTATTACTAAGAAACAATATCCATGTTTTTTTTTACAATCTTATTAAAGTATAACTGGCATACAATAAGCTACATCTTTCACTCTGTGTAATTACTTTGAGATTCATCTATGTTGTGCATATCAATAGTTCACTCCTTTCCATTGCTGAATTATATTGTATTGGACTGAAATATGCTTGTCCATTTACTTGTTCAAGGACATCTGGATTGTTCCCAGCTTTCGGCTATTAGAAATAAAGTTGCTGTTAACGTTGGTGTACAAGTCCTTATGGGACATATGCTTTTATTTCTCTTGGGTAAATACCTAGATTGACACATATAGTAGTGAATGCTTAACTTTTCAAGTTATGAAACTGTTTTCAAAAGTGTTGTGCCACTTTCATTCCCACCAGCAGTGCATGAATGTTCCAGTTACTCCATATCTTTCCCAACACTTATTGTCTGTCTTTTTGATTATCGCCATCATACTGGGTGTCAACTCACCATGTTTTAAACTTGAATTCTCCTGCCTCAGCTTGCCGAGTAGCTGGGATTACAGGCATGCTCCACCATACCCAACTAATTTTGAATTTTTAGTAGAGACGGGGTTTCTCCATGTTGGTCAGGCTGGTCTCGAACTCCTGACCTCAGGTGATCCGCCCACCTCAGCCTCCCAAAGTGCTAGGATTACAGGCATGAGCCACTGCGCCCAGCCTATACCTTTCTTTTCAATCTGTATGCCTTTGTTATTTCTTTTTCTTTCATAATACATTTAAGAATTAGAAATATAATTACATAATTACTCATAAGTAATCCTAGATATAGGTATCTAGATATATATATACTCAGTATAACCTTTTAATTTTGCTAATGTTTCTCGGGTTGCGAAGTGTGAACCTAAAGTGACATTGTGAAAGAAGTGACCCTAAGGCAAGATGCTCCATGCCCTCTGTCGTGCCTGCGTAAGGGCTGCTGGAGGGCGCCTTGGCTGTACAGCAGCGCCAGCGCTGGGAAAGCGACCACTGTTTAGCCAGCTGTGGAAGGAGACGTCCAAGATGTCTCCTTCCCTGGAGGAGTTAGGAGACTCTGCTCCCCCAAGCTCTTGTGGTAGGCCTTACGGCTGTCAGGGAGGCCTGCAGACATCCGGGGGCTTATTTGCCTGTATGTGATGCTGTGCTTCAGTGGTCACACTCCATGTCTACTTTCATGTTCCACTTCTGCACTTGGTTCCTCTTTTTCTTAGAAGATAGAATCAGTAATAGTAACATAAATCTTAATGTCTTTTTTCTTTTTGACAAGTATGGAGAAAGTGCTGACACACTATGCTCCTTCCTTCACCTTGGCTATTTGAAAGTCCTGGGCCCCTGTCTCCAAGACACGTGATTTACCTGACCCTATCACTGACTGTCAATGACTTGCCCTACCTACCTCGTCCCCTGATTTGTATGCAATAAAAGAGTGACCAGGCACTCAGGGCCACTGCTGGACTCCGCGCTTGGGTTGGCAGTGGACCCCTGGGCCCAAACTCTCTTTCTCATGATCTCAGTGTCTTGTGTCTTTATTTCCACAGTTTCTCATCTCTGCACCAGTGGAGAGGGGCTCTTAGGACCCTGTAGGGTTGGACCCTACAATAACCTATGTTATAATGATGAATGAAAGTGATAGAATGGATATGCTTGCACTGTTCTTAAATGAAAAGCATTCAGTCTTTCACCATTAGGTGGGGTGTTAACTGTAGGCTTTTCATAGCTGCCCTTTATGTGGTTGAAGTTTCTTCTTTTCTTAGTTAAATTTTTTCATCATGAATAGATGTTGAATTTTTGTCATAGGCTTTTCTGCATATATTGAAGTGACCATATGGTGTTTCTTTTTAAGTATATTAATATGGTGAATTACATGGGTTGATTTTCAAACATTAAACCAACCTTGCATTCTTGAGATAAACCTTTTATTTGGTAAAATTTATAAACAGTACTTGTCACTATGTTCACAGGGGTCATGATATGTAGATTTGCTTTTCTGGTAATATCTTTGGTTTTGGTATCAAGGTAATGCTGGCTTCATAGATTGAGTTGCAACATGGTTTTTTGTTTGTTTGTTTTAAGACAGAGTCTCACTCTGTTGCCCAGGCTGGAGTGCAGTGGTGCAGTATCAGCTCACTGCAGCCTTGATTTCCTGGGTTCAAGTGATCTTCCTTCTGCCTCACCCTCCTGGTGGCTGGGACCACAGGTGTGTGCCACCACACCCAGTTTTTTTGTTTTTTTTTAAGTTTTTGTAGGGGCAGGGTCTCACTATGTTGACCAGGCTAGTCTCAAACTCCTGGCCTCAATTCTCCCATCTCAGCCTCTCAAAATGCTAGGATTACAGGCATGAGCCGCTGCGCCCAACATGGATAGCAAAGTGTTTTATCCTCTTTGCTTTTCTTGAAGTTTTGTGTAGAATTGATACTCTTTCTGATTTTAATGTCTGGTAGAATTAACCAGAGAAGCTGTCTTGGATTGATGTGTTTTCTGAGTTTTGTTTGTTTCGTGGGGAGGTTTCTAACTGTAATAGCTTTGTTATTTATTATTTGATATCTTTAATAACTATTGAGCTATTCAGGTAATCTATGTCTTTTTGAGTGATCTCTGGAAGATGGTTTCTTTTAAAGATTTGTCCATTTCATCTAAGTTGTCAAATATCTTGCAAAATAGTTGGTTTTAATATTTTCTTATACTTTTAATAGCTACAACTTCTGTATTCATATCCCCTCTCATTTCTATAATTAATTAATTTGTATCATTTCTATTTTTTCTTGATGAATCTAGCTAAAGGTTTATCACTCACTGATCTCAAAAAAGCAGTTTTTTATTCCAATGATATTCTCTATTTTTTGTTTTTCTATTTACCTTCTTGAACATTTGAAATATATTTACAATAGCTCTTTTAATGTCCTTGACTACTAGTTCTATTATCTGTACCATTTTTGTTCTATTTTCATTGATTGATTTTTCTCCACAATGAAATATATATTTCTATGCTTTTTTGCAGGCATAGAGTACATACATTATATATGTACAAGTTAAAGAATAACAGCAAAAAGAACAACGTTTACAACTCTAAACAACTTAACAAAAAGAATATTATCAATACCTTAAATCTGTCCCTGATCACATCCCTGCCTCCACCCACTCAAAGGTAACTACTATCTTGAATTTTGTGTTAAACTAACTTTTACTTATTTATTTTTGCTTAGGTATGCAATCCTAAAATAATATATTAATTTTAACATTTTTAGACCTTTGTCAAATAAAATAATTTTAGACTTACTTGTTTCACTCAATATGTTTCTAAAATTCAACCAAATAAACATGTATCTGTTCACCCATATTCTATCCTAAACGGTACTTCATTAAATGAATATTCAAAAATTATCTACTATTTGCGGACATGAGAGCTATTTCCAGTTTTTCTTTTTGCTTGTTTGATTTCACTAGTACAAACAGTACTTCTATGACCATATTTGAATATGTATTTGGTGCACATATGCAGAAGTCTTTCTAAGATATATATCTTAGAGTGGTATTGCTGAGTTGAAAACTGTATGAATTTTCAACTTTACTGAATAACACTAAATTGCTTTCTGAAGTACTTGTACCAATTTACCCTTCAGTCAAAAGAGTTTAAGTGTTTCTATTGCTCTACATCTTCACCAATATTTGGTTTTGTCAGACTATATAGATTTGCCAGTCTGATAGAAAAAACCGGCATCTATGAAAGTCATTTGTTTTCCCCAAACATTCCCAGTTATCCCTGCTTCCAAGCACATGGTAGAAGGAATTGCACTTGCTAAATCCATGTGGTGAGTGCATTTGTTGTGACTTGTACTGAATTGTGAAGGAATGTGTGTCAATCCCTAGCTGGAGCAATTAATTACTGATGCAAACACCTCCATAGTTTCCTTCCCTCTGGCAGGGAGGCCTACAACATTGGAGGTGACTGCTGTGTAACCCTGGGAACATGAGTGACCATACTAAGCAGATGACTGACCTCAGTTCCCCAATGACCTGAAATGGACCCTTAATGTGAATGAGAAGTAAAATTTTGTTGGGATGATTCTTGAGTGTTAGTGGCAACAGTATTACCTAGCATATGATGACATACAGAATATTTCACTGTGGTTTTAACTTGCTTTTTCCTGCTTACTAATGAGACTGCACATCTTTTTAATGTTTTGTCTGGCCATTTTTTATTTCATAAAATGCCAGTTTATTTATTTATTTAAACCATCTTTCAAGGGGTTTGTCTTTCTCTTACTGATTTCTAGAAGTTCTATAGACATTTTGGATTCTCATCTTTTGTCAGTTTTGTTTCAATTCCTTTACACAGTATATGGTTTTTCTTTTAATGATTCTTAAACAAAACTTTTTAAACTTAGAAAATTTTGAGCATACAAAAGTAGAGAGAATATTATAATAAGCCTCCATGTAGCCATACCCAACTTCTATAATTATGGACTCATAGTCAATCTTTTTGCATTTGTAATCTCTACCCATTCCTCCCATCCTCAGATTATTTTGAAGAAAATGCCGGACATTATATAGTTTCATCTGTGTATCTCTAAAGATGAGAACTCTTTGTGATTTAGAGGCCCAGTGTTATGTAAGGGTCTCTGTTCCAATCCCCCAACCTGTATAGGCTGAAGGCTTTCCCTCTTCCCCTCAAACCTCAGCTGTAGGCTTCCAGGGAGAGTTTGTGTCTCAGCTAATCAGATGACTAAACACACTTAAAAACTATTTTTCCATTATATTATGCTAAAAACACTAGAAATAAATTAGTTTTACATGCACTCATGTTGCTTAGACATGTACTACTATGTATTATGTGTGCATAATTTTTACATGTGTGTGTTTACCACTATCCATTTAATCTATAAGCTTCTATTTCTATTCACCATGGTTTAAGTAATACCCAGCCCAATGTGATTCAGAAGTAAATGTATAATAAACTCTATCTGATGAAAGTAAAAGTCCTGGTGATTATTAGGATATCATGAGGAAAATAAACTCAAATTGTGGCTTGATTTTCATAGGCAATTCTAATGGCTATATAATAAATTTATCTCACCTGGAATAAAACATGGAATTTTCCCTTTTTTATTCATTTCAGTTTTCTTTCTTTCATACTTATCCTAGGTAGTCTATGCATTGTATGTTCAGTAATGTTTTTGAAAGGCATATAACTCAAAATGCATGGTTGTACTAAGAATAAATGCACTAAACTGATATTACAATTATAGAAGATTTGGGAAGAATATTCAATTATTCAGTCCCTTAAAATATATCGTTTTATTGAGTTGCTTCTTCTAAGGCATTCATATACAGTGTGCTCTGTCTTTTAGAGTTTAACAATTCCATTTTCATACCTCTCTAAACACACCATTTTAATTGTTATTTTTAAAAACATACCACTAGTGATTTCTATACTATCTTGTTTTTACATAAATGTCTATATACAATATTGTTATGTTAATTAAAAATAAATACAACTGTTTTGTTATTGTTATATTAGCTTTCACTTAAACAAGGGAAAAGAAAGATTAAGTCACTGACAGTGTACTGAAGAGTAGCTGTTAGAGACAGAATGCTTGTTCCTAGTACTGCAAGGAAAAATTAGCATTCAGACAAAAAATTTTCTCAACAAGGCAATTTTACTTTCTATAGAAAGGGTACTGCTCTTCAGCCATCTTGCCATGAGAGTACAATGAACAAAGGAAAGGCGGGCATATTTATTCCTTACATATTGGGTCCTTAATGCTGTGTCTGATCTCTGTTGGTTGGAGCCAGACCTCACAATCTAAAACTAAACCCGACTGGCTGACAACTTAAAACTTTTCTGAATAGGTAAAGGCAATGGAGAACAAAAGGAAAAGAGGAAGTCCAAATAAGGTAGGGAGAGGAAGTTGCTTGTGAAAGGACTTAGAAAAGTAATAACATAAACATCTTGGTTAAAGTACAAGGACATAGCTCTGGGTAGCAGGGTGGTGATAGTGGCAGTGAGGGGCTCACTGAGGTGCTCAGATTCTAGTAGCTGTGCCAGGATTTAACCACCACCATGTCAAGCAAAAGAGCAAAGACCAAGACCACCAAGAAGTGCACCCAGCACACAACATCCAATGTGTTTGCTATGTTTGACCAGTCACAGATTCAGGAGTTCAAAGAGGCCTTGAACGTGATTCACCAGAACAGAGATGGTTTCATTAACAAGGAAGATTTGCATGATATGCTTGCTTCATTAGGAAAGAATCCAACTCATGGGTATCTGGATGCCATGATGAATAAGCCTCCAGCCCCCATGAATTTCACCATATTCCTCACCATGTTTGGTGAGAAGTTAAATGGCACAGATCCTGAAGATGTCATCAGAAATGTTTTCACTTACTTTGATGAAGAAGCAACTGGCACTATTCAGGAAGATTACCTGAGAGAGCTGCTGACAACCTGGTTTATGAATAAGTTTACGAATGAGAAAGTGGATGCGCTGTACAGAGAAGCTACCTGTTGAACAAAAGGGGAATTTCAATTACATTGAGTTCGCACACATCCTGAAACATGGAGCAAAAGACAAAGATGACTGAAAGAACTTCAGATTCCAGCCAAATATTCCTTATTGCCACAGGGTATTTCTGAGATTTTCTCTTGAATGCCCTTATCTTTACAGCTTTTGCATTTCCTGTTGCATTTATTCTCAGACATTTTTGGCACATGTATCTTTATACTAAGACTGGAAACAGGACTTTCTATTAATATCATTTTCAGAATAGAAAATAGCCCCTCCCCCTAATAACTGCAGTCTATACAGTCAATATATTTTTTCAGAGAAAGTTATTCACTCAATTTTTTCTGAACCATAATTAAAGTTGATGATAAAAAAAAGTATAAGGACATAGAATGTACTATGTGCCTGTGAGCATGTTCACCACAAATATCTTGGTTAAAGTACAAGGACATAGAATGCATTTATTCCCTTATATCTAACAGCTACATAGGATAGGACTTAACAGAGTGTTACAAACAAAAAGGAAGAAGGCTTTGAAGAAAGTCTTTAAAAGAAACTATTATCTCTAACATTTATTATTATTATTCTTTAACAAGAAGGGAAACTTTGAAGAGGAACTTTTTGCTTTCTACAGCAGCTGAAAAGACCAAAACAGGACCACTGGCTTTTCCTACCTATGCTCCTTTGACTTCTGCCCTTTCATGTCCTATGTATGGCTGCCATCATGTGCATCTCTGTCATTTCTTCTCAGGGCCTGCTTGACACACTTGATCCAGAAAAGCTGTTTCCTCCTTTCTGACCACTGTTTGCTCAGTCAGAGCTCGTGTGCCTATAGATCTTCACACCTTATTCCAATGCCACCTGGCAGGGATAAGAGACACATATACATATGTGTGCATGTGTGTGTGTGTGTGTGTATACACATATATATATGTGTGTGTGTGTGTATATATATTTGTAACCTGCAAATATATATATACACACACACACAGGTTACTGCTCCATTGCTCAGGCTGGTGTGCAGTAGCGCCATCATAGCTCATTGCAGCCTTGAACTCCTGGGCTCAAGCAATCCTCCTGCCTCTGCTTCCTAAAGCTTTGGGGTTCCAGGTGTGAGCACCATGCCAGTGCATCCTTTTGATCCTTGTATTTGGCTTTCTTGACAAATCCAGTGCTCCCAGACTTCTAGCAGAAGCTCATTCTCCAGAGGTAAACTGCCAGGAATCCTATGGGATGGAAGAGGATTCTCTGAGCTCTTAAACCTGGTCCTAAGGTGCTTTCTTGGCTACTTTATGTTTAACAATAGATTGCTAGTGATACTGATGAAACTCTTTTGTTTTAATATCTGACAAATTTCTTGCTAATCTTAATTACCAGAGCAACTCTAGGGAACAGTGAATCTTCAAACACAAGATTTTAACATGCTTTCCTTCATGTTAGTATTCCTTTTATCTATACCTCTAATAGAACATTTATTCCATTTGATGCCAAAGATTTGCCCTTTCTTTAATTAATTTTGCATACTGTATATGTTAGATTTTCCCCCATTATTCATATTTTCTCCAGTTGTTCATCTGGGGACTAATTTAAGTAATTTGTATATGTCCTTAGTTTAAAATGGGTTTTGTATATTCAGTGAATATTTTGAAGAAAAACCAACCATTACATGACAAATGCATATCTTCTAGAATTTTTATTTCTAAACTCCATGGAACACTTCTGTGTGACTTTCTGTAATATCAAATCTCAGGCAAAAATGACTTACTGTGTTAGTCTGTTTTTACACTTCTGATAAAAACATACCCCAGACTGGGCAATTTACAAAGAGGTTTAATTAGACTTACAGTTCCACATGGCTGGGGGAGGAGGGCTCGCAATCATGGCGGAAGGCAAGGAGGAGCAAGTCACACCTTCTGTGGATAGCAGCAGGTAAAGAGAGCTTGTGCAGCAAACTTCCCCTTACAGTAACCATCAGATTTTGTGAGACGTACTATCATGAGAACAGCATGGAAAAGACCTACCCCCATGATTCAGTTAACTCCCACGGGGTCCCTCATACAACACATGGGAATTCAAGATGAGATTTGTGTGAGGACACAGCCAAACCGTATCACTTGTACTGCTCTATGACTCAGCTGATTCATTTCAAAACGCCTGTTTCTGAGATGTGTCAATCGAGAAGGAAACTGCTGGGCATAATGAACTGCCGGTTTCCCCCCCAGTTCTGACTCTTGCCTGCAGAGCCCTATCATTGCCTACGTACCCAGAAATCCCAAAGCTCTTTGGAGCACCCAGGGGATTTCACAGGTCTATAAAAAAGAACAACCTGTAAATTGGGCTTGGTGATTCTGTGGGGATATAAACCAACATAATATGTAATGGAATAAACTACTGCATTAGCCAGTTCAGAGCCCTAAAGCTGAGCTTGTTAGAAGAACCACCACACTTTCAAGTAAACGAATAGGGTGGGGATCCCAGAGGGAGAGGAATCTACCGAGAATCCTCTTCAATTCAGCCCTGAGCTTTTTATCAAGGGCCTTCTGTGTACAGAGTTTAAAGTTAGAGACTTTTAACCTTTCTTTCACTCGTGGACCGGAAAGACAAACTCTAAAACTTAAGGGGCACTATTAAATTCCATAAACTAAATACTTGTCCCGAGATGAACAATTCAGAGTGTAACAGTGCCTGTGGGCTGAATCCAAGCATATGACATAATTTAGAAATCTACCAGTGTGTCTCCAGAGAATGCATTTTCATTTTTCCATAATATAACACATGCCTATAAAATCCATCTAACATGATCGAATCCATCACTTTTAAAGGAATGAAACTGTTGTGGCTGAAGCTTTCAAGCATGCCCTCACATACAGTTCTTACGAATGGACTTAAGAGCTGATTTGGGTTGGCTGGGTGCAGTGGCTCACGCCTGTAATCCCAGTACTTTGGCAGGCCAACATGGGTGAATCACCTGAGGTCAGGAGTTCAAGACCAGCCTCACCAACATGGAAAATCCCCGTCTCTGCTAAAAATACAAAATTAGCAGGGCATGGTGTTAAATGCCCATAATCCCAGTTATCAGCAGGCTGAGGCAGGAGAAGCACTTGAAACTGGGAGGCGGGTGTGGCAGTGAGCCAAGATCGTGCCATTGCACTCCAGCCTGGGCAACAAGAGTGAAACTCCATCTCAAAAAAAAAAAAAAGCTGATTTGGAGGGAAGCCCCCAGTTCCCATATGCTTGACTTCAAAGAACAGTCTAGCCGTATCTCAAATATTTGTCCTCCTCAACAGAATGCTCAACATGGGTTGCAGTGGATGGTACACAGGGGAAGAAACTCATGGAATGGTGGAGGCAGCCCCCTAGTCAGCCAGATGGGTCAAATCAGATGTAGGGTCAGTGGGATCACATTTATATGCTTAGAATACATTGCCACCTAGAGGGAACCCAGGTATCTAGGTTTCCATCCTGCAATGATTCAGTCCCTTTATGGGGCCTTCCTGTAAATCATTAAAACAGCACCAACTCCTCTCCAGCACCCAGCCCACTGAGTTCTCAGCAGCACGGTTGCTGTGGGCATCAGAGCTGATTTCTGTTAGTTGATTGGTCGCATCCAGCTGATCATCTTTCTGTTCCAGGTACACTGCAACTTCTACACCTGGGCTCACCTTGGTTATGATAACATCAGTGTCTAAAGTTTCCTTAATAGACTGTAACAATAATCTCTGTCTCATCTATCATCATGTTGCCACCTATTTATTATCCAAAAAAATTATTAAAAATAACCAAGCCTTTGGACTCAGGAAAACCATTAGAATCAATTTGATTTCCCTTGCAGTTGGGAAATGAATTTTAAATTATTCATGTTAGCACCCTCCAGATAAATTGAATTTTTAGAGTGTTTAAGAAAAGCTTCACAGACTGTATTTGACATTAACAGATTGTATTTTTTAAATATTAATTTTATATTAACCATTGCTTTTTGACAGTCATCTGACCAACGATTTCAAGAATCATTAATGTTAATAAGGAAAGAAGTAAAACCTTAACATTTTAATATTATAAAACATTTTTTCCAACTTTTGTTTCCAGCTATATGACTCACTAGATATGAGAAGCTTTTCTGCCACTTAAAAATGTTGGATAAGGCCAGGTGCAGTGGCTCACACCCGTAATCCCAGTGCTTTGGGAGGCCAAGGCAGGTGGATCACCAGAGGTCAGGAGTTTGGAATCAGCCTAGCCAACATGGTGAAACTCCGTCGCTATTAAAAATACAAAAATTAGCTGGGAGTGGTGGCAGATGCCTGAAATCCCAGCTACTCAGGAGGAGGAGGAGGCAGGTGAATCACTTGAACCTGGGAGGCAGAGGTTGTAGTGAGTTGAGATCACACCCATGCACGCCAGCCTGGGCGACAGTGTAAGACTATCCAGAAAAAAAAAAAAAAAAAAAAAGAATTCTGGATAAGATAGTTTAAAAACATTTTTAAAAATGTGCACCTAAGCTTACAGGAAAGTCAAGGAAATCTTCTAAGGCCAGAAAACTAAGAAGGAACCCAGAGAAAAAGAGCTCCGCATTTGGCATTGCCCCGAATGCATCTGCCAGGAGCTGGTAGCCTCCAGTGGGGACCTATCCTCCAACCTAGAGTTCTTTTGAAGTGAAAGGTGGTGCTATTAATAATATATGAGGATTTCTGTTCCTTCTTGGGATGTAGAAAGCTATGAGAGAATGTCATTCCAATCCTAACAACAAGAAAATGATGAACAGTGTACAATATTATAACTTTATTTCCTTAAACGCTTCAGAGACTTGAGGTCACAGGCAACCAGGAAAGTGAACTTCAAAGGATAAAAAGCATCTCTAATGAGAGTCAGGATACGGAATTGTCGCACCTTTGGCAGAGTATGGGAGGAAGAGGGGGAGGCCATGGAGTAAGAAGAAATATTTTTGACAAGATAATGAATTCCTTACTTTGGGAGGCTGAGGTGGGCAGATCACTTGAGGTCAGGTGACCAGCCTGGCCAACATTGTGAAACTCTGTCTCTACCCCCACAAAAAAAAGTAGTTGCGTATGGTGCTTCGTGCCTGCAATCCCAGCTACTTGGGGGGCTGAGGCACTAGAATCACTTGGTCCCAGGAGGTGGAGGCTGCAGTGAGCTGAGATCACGCCACTGCACGCCAACCTGGGTGACACAGAGACTGTCTCAAAAAGAAAGAATTCCTAAAGACTGAGTATGCACTCATATCTCGTATTAATTTAGAATAACTGTGAGGCCCAGACACAAACAGTTCACGCACACTCCCGAGCTTCTCTCCACAGTCTCCATGGGGAAGAGGGGGCACTCTTGAGGAAGACTGAGGCAGGGTAAAAGGCTGGAGAGAGCCCCCGTTTGGTGGCACGATGCAGGAAGAGGTGGCTGCCCGGACACCTTGATGGTCCTCTCATGTGAGCTAAAGCCTTAATTAAGCTGTCAGGAAGAAAGAGCAAGCCCTCGAGAAGCAAAGTCCTCTGCCTCTGCAGGGCGGCCAGCAATCCCATCTTTCCATATCTTGGTATTCAGGCAGAGATCTGCTTCTGGGGAAAGGATAGAAGCAAAAGCCATCTGCCCCTGAGGAGAGACAGTAAAGCTCTTTGAGGCCTGGAAGCTATACCAGTGGACAGCCAAGGTCTGCTTCTCCTCCCACAGGGGCAAGAACCTGTCCAGACAAGGGACAGGCTGCTCAGCTGATTAGCCACGGGGGCACAGACCAAGATGGAACATGGTAGACAGTGGATTTGGTAGGGGCAGAAAGAAAACACCCAGCACAATGACTAAAGAATTTTGAGAGAGATAGAGAGACAGAGGAACAAGAAGCTAGAAGAGAGACACAAAATAACCAAACAAAATTCTATAAATGAAAAATATCAAAATTGTATTCATTTCAGTTGATAAGCAGCCAATGAGATAGTGATATGGTTTGGCTGTGTCCCCACTCAAATCTCATCTTGAATTGTAGCTCCCAAAATTCTCACATGTTGTGGGAGGGATGCAGTAGGAGATAATTGAATCTTTGGGGTGGTTCCCCCATACTGTTCTCATGGCAATGAGTCTCATAAGATCTGATTTTTTGTTGTTGTTGTTATTTATTTATTCAGAGACAGGGGCTCTCTCTGTCACCCAGGCTGGAGTGCAGTGGTGCAATCTTGGCTCACTGCAACCTCTGCTCCCAAGTTCAAGTGATTCTCCTGCCTCAGCATCCTCAGTAGCTGAGATTACAGGCGCATGCCACCACACATGGCTAATTTTTTGTATTTTCAGTAGAAAAGGGGTTTCACCATACTGGCCAGGCTGGTCTCAAACTCCTGACCTCAGATGACCTGTCTGCCTTGGCCTCCCAAAGTGCTGAGGTTACAGGCATGAGCCACCATGCCCAGTTGAGATCAGATGATTTTATAAGGCATTTCCCCTTTCATGTGGCTCTCATTTTCTCTCTTGCCTGCTGCCATGTAAGACAGTCCTTGCTCTTCTGCCATGATTGTGAAGCCTCCCCAGCCTTATGGAACTGCAAGTCAGTTTTCCTCTGTCCTTTATAAATTACCCAGTCTTGAGTATGTCTTCATTAGCAGCATGAGAACAGACTAATACAGATAAACTGATAGATGGCCAGCGGGAAGAAGTGTAGCAGAAGATAAGTTACCCAAGCAGCGTAGGGGGGGAAAAAAAAAACAGTGAAAAATATGAAAGAAGGGTTAGGAAGTATTAAGTGAGAAAGTCTAACATATGTCTAGTTCACTCACATTTTGGGACAGATTAGGCAATATTCAAAGAGATCATGGCTATTTCCCATAATTGAAAAAAAAAAAAAAAGACCATGACTATTTATTTACTCTGACTACAAAAACCCAGAAGAGAAGTCGTTACTCTTAGATTCAAGAAGACCAATAGGTCCTGAGCAGGATAAATAAAAATAAAGTCACATTTAGATACACTGTAAAAAAGCTTCAGATTCCCCCAAACAGAGAGGAAAAAGAAAAAAAAATGCCAAAAAGAAACAATAACTAGATTAATAGTGGACTTTTTATTGGCAAGAAAACATGTCAGAACACAATGGAACAACCTCTTCAAATTGCTGAAGGAAATTAACTGTCAGCTTGAATCCTATACGAATCTAACTTAGATTCCAAAGGAAAGAAAGACACCCTTATAAAGAAGCTTTAAAAGGTTATTTTTTAGGAAGAAAAAAGAATACAGAAGAAAGATCTAACAAACAAGAAAGAATTTTGAGCTAAGAAAATAGAAAACTTCTGTTTAAATCTAAATTAACATTGACAGTATAAAACCACAGTAATAATGGCTAATTTCTGGTGTTTAAAAAGTGAGATTGAGTTAAAATACTAGGAAGAAAAGCATATAAATAGGAAGCCAGGAATGAAAGTTAAAGCAGCCTCACTGCTCTTTGATTGTTGGTCAGAATGGTAAGGATATAAATAAACATTAGGCTTGGTTAGCTTACATGTTAAAATGCCTAGGGTAACTTCTAAATGAATAGAAACAGTGTTTATAACTTCTAAATAAATACAGAAAAAATGAAAAAAAATCATTTAATGCAAAAGAAAGCAAGAGGGAGAATATATAGAATGTAAAATAATTATCTCCTTTAGACTGAATATTTTTAGTTTAATCAACATTGTCTTCTAGCACAGAGACACTAAAAAAATGTATTCACTGGGAAATTTCTTTCTTTCTAATCTTCAGGTTGTTTAAAGTAATTTATTCCCATATAGCAGATCTTTTGCTTTTTCTTTTCTTTCTCTTTCCTTTCTTTCTTTCTTTTCTTTTCTTTCTTTCTTTCTTTTTTTTTTTTTTTTTGAGACAGAGTTTCACTCTATATTCCAGGCTGGGGTACTGTGGTGCTATGTCTGCTCACTGCAATCTCTGCCTCCTGGGTTCAAGTGATTCCCCTGCCTCAATCTCCTGAGTAGCTGGGATTATGGGTGCACACCACTATGCTGGGCTAATTTTTATATTTTTAGTAGAGATGGGATTTAATCATGTTGGCTAGGCTGGTCTCAGACTCCTGACCTCAAGGCATTTGCCTGCCTTGGCCTTCCAAAGTGCTGGAATTATAGGCATGAGCCACTGTGCCTGATCCTTTTTCTTTTTTTAATCTACTGGTTTTCCCTGTCCTCTCATTTTTTTCTCTCTCTCTCTTTTCCTTCTTCTATCTGTTTATCTATCTGCCCATCTATTAATATCACCTGTTTATCTCTCTATCCATCCATCCATCCATCCATTCATCCATCCGTGCAATCATCCATTCACTTCTCCTTCTATACCCCCAATGCTCTTTTCTTCTAAACACCTACCTATTACGCTCCCACCTAGCTATTCTTTCATTCATTCACTTTATAACCAGAATCTTTTTTTCCAACCCAGACCTCTCTCCAAGCCCTGCTACTTGACATCTCCTTAGACATTTCATAGGTGCCTCAAACTTCACATGTCCCAAACACAACCCTTGGTTTCATCCCCACACAAAGTACCCCCCCACCACCCAAGCCTTCATCATCACAGCAAGTAGCACCACCAACCGTTTAACTGCTCAGCCATAATCCTAGGAGTCACCTTGATGATGCTTTGTGTCATGCCTCACATTCCATCCTCAGCAAGTGTTGGCAGATTTTACCCTGAGTCTGATGGTGTCTTGCCATCTCCACTGCTACTATCCTCTGTCCAAACCATCAGCCTTTCTTCGAAAACACTGGAATAATCACATAGCCACCGTGCACCTTGCTCTTCTTAATATCCTTTCCCACAGCCATCAGAGTGATCTTTTCAGTGTGAATCAGAGCATGTCGTCCCATTCCTAAAAGCTCCTGTGGCTTCCCATTGTGTCTAGAAATAAACAGAAAGTCTCCTCTATGCCCCACGTGGCTGCTAGGATCTGACATCTACTCAGCCTCTGACCCGGTCTTCCTCTGCGCATTACATTCCTTTGGCTCCAGCTCCACTGGCTGCCTTCCTATTCTTCCAGCACGCCCAGCTCGTGTCTGACTCAGGCCTTTGGATCTGCTGTTCCCTCCTCCAGACCTGCAAGATCTGTTCTCTGCTGAAATGTCACATCCTCAGAGAGACGTTGCCTGAGCATGCTGTTTTATGTTCATCTGAACATTTATTTTTCAGCATTTGAAGTTATCCTTTAAAAGAAATAGCTCATCATCTGTGCCTCTTGAGGGCAGGGACTTTGTTTGTTGTTATATTCTCAGGGTCTATACCTATGCCTGGATCATAGTGGGGCTCAGTTCTTGTTTGTTGAATGACTGTTGGGCTTTAATTAATTTCACAACTTGGAGTGGAATTAGCAATCTACATTGATATGAAAAATGACTTAAATTCCTATGACATATCAAATTAAGGCATAATCAGCCAATAAAAATACCTTTGCCACAAATTTGATGAATCAAAGGTTAATTACTATGTAAAGAGTTACTACAAACAAATAAAAAGAACACTAACACACTAGTTAAGGGGGTATTATAGTCCAGGCAGGACCCCGCCTATCAGAGCTAACAAGCATTTGTATCTCCTCTGTCATGGTTTTGAGGTCTCCTGCCTCCTTAGGATTATAGGGGGCCCAGAATCTCTCCTGGTGTCATGAAACAGGAGATGATCCTCCAATATTGTGCTGACATACTTACATTCCTCATGGACCCTTTGAAAACAGCCCCTCCGTTTTCTTTTTGCCAGGTTTGGGTGTAAGGCTTATTTGTGTTAGGCCATGCTGCCATCCTGTGAGAACCCTTCAGAAGGCTCCATCCCCTCACACTGCACTGCATAAGAGTGGGCATGGGATGCCATCCTTAAGAACCACCTCACCCACTCCCAAGACATGATGAAGTATGCTCCCTTCACTCCCTGCTAGATCAGTTCTGCCTTCCCTCCCACACAGTGTCCACCTTCCTCAGTCAGCCTTGTTGGAAAAAAGACTCCTGCATGCTCTGCACAGAAACTCAGGCTGAAGTTTTGCAGTCTGAGAATGTTTTGACCACTCTCAGATGCTAGAGGAGCCAAGAACCCAAACTCAACACAAATTCTTCATGGAGTGAGAAAGATTCTTACACTTGTCCTAAGTCTCATTCATAAGCAAGAACAAGGCAGATGTTAGTAACACAATGACTATTTTTATATATATCCTTTGCCAAATAGAATTACTCTGATAAATGTAAATAAATACTCTCCTTTTCTAAGTATAGGGACCATCAATAATTACCAGGTTTTTTATTTCTCAAATTACAAAATACTTAATACCTATTCTATCAATGCAAAACACAGGTAAGAACCGGACATTTGTGGAGGGGTTATATAGCATCCATTAGGTTCATTTTTTTTTTACACTTTGCAAAACTGAGTTAGTGCATGTGAGGATTTATTTATTGTTCAAGCTAATCAACTTAAGTATTACAAACAGTCTAATCACTGTCTTATTTTGAAAGCATTAAGATAACTTACATTGCTAAGCATTCAATTGATCTTTTGTTATTTGTCTTGTATTTTCAAATGATTATATTTCTCTGCAGACAGTGGCAATATCAATGAGAAATAGGATGTCCTTTCATCAATGATGTAGATTATTTCATTTCCAAATATTCTCATATTATGCTTACATGTGTTTCATTCTTAATATTCCAAAGTCAATCTGTTCCCCAATGGTTTTTTTATTAGAAAGGAAAATATTTCACATCAAACATTTTAATAATATTGTGAATCCAATTTGAAATATTTTTAAATGTGATAAAGTACCAATAGCATTAATGTACAAAGAAACCATCTAAATTGATATAAAAATGACTTAAATCTGTATAAATAAAATTAAGGCAAATAATAAGCTAATAAAAATGCCTTTGCCATAAATTTGACCAAAGGTTTATAATTACTATGTAAACAGTTATTACAAACTAATAAGAAGAACACTCACACACTAATTAAGGGGCCCTATAGTCCAATGTTTAAGAGCTCAGGCTCTGGAGTTAAAGCTGGGTTTAAATCCAGGCTCTGTCACATTCTGTGTGATGTTCGACAAGATCTGTATCATCAATATACCTCTTAGAGTTCTAATTGGTAATACAGATATAATAAACATGACTGCTTGCAGTGAAATTGAAAAGAGTAAGTAAGATCATACGTGAACAACTTTTAGTGCAATTACCGGGACTAGCACTTACTATTATTTTGCCAAAAGATATGAATAGTCAGTTTGCAAAAGAAGAAATACAAATGACTAGTAGACATAAGCAGAAAGTTAATATCCCTAGGAATCAGTTAGATACAAATGAATACAGCAATGGGAGGCCATTTTTTCTTAGAGAATTTGCATTTTAAAATATATTCTAATTCTCTACTGTGATACATGTAGTGAGTTCTGGAATGAATATAAATTCAGACAATTTTTTCAGAAGGTAGCTTGGTAATCTTTACCTAGTGCTTTGAACATTTTCATAGCCTCTGACCAAGGCTTCAGCCACTGTTCTACTCCAGTGGGCCTTATACATTGTAGTTTGAACTGGGGCTCCTGGCAGCAACATTTATATAGAATACACTATGTTTGGTGCTCCTAGGGTTGTACAGCTAGTGGCCCTGCCGTTGACATGTTCAACTTACAGCAAGCAAGCCTAAGAAAATAAACAGAAAGGCACATATGGATTTATGTGTAAATATGTTTGCCCAAAAGTAATTCACAAAAAGGCAAAAACTGAGAAACAACCTAAATTTCAATCAATGGAGGAATAACAACATAAATTATTGTAGATTAATAGAAAGGAATTTTATATTGCCATTAAAAGTCACATTAGGAATCTATAATGACACGGGAAATAATCGTACAAGTTCATTCTGAAAGGAAAATAGCTTTATTACTGCCTCCAACTAGAAAAGTAAAATGTACTCATTTTAAAAATTACACAATCTGAGAGAGATCCAAGATGGCCGATCACTAGCAGCTCAGGATTGCAGCTCCCAGTAAAAGCGCAGAGAGCCAGTGGACGCCACACTTACCGATAAATTTTTGCTGCCCACGGACCCGGATATTCCCAGCGGAGGAGCCCCACGGGTCGCCAGCGCGACCCTTTCGGCTGGCGTGGCCTTTTTGCCAGTGCCTCGGCTCGGCGGCTCTTGGTGCGGAGTAAACGGGACTGAGTCACCTTTTGGATGATGTTTGGCGCTCTGGGAAGTCAGAGCAGTCCATCCAGCTGATTGAAAAAGGGGCTGAGAAGCCAGACCGGAGACCCCCAGGCAGAAAAGCACCACGAATTTCAACGCTGCTGTCTTAGCTAGCGTTGTGACTCGCACAGTGAAAATTACATAGATTCTGGAGCTGGGAATTAACAAGCTGGACGTCCACTCAGAGACCTAATTTGAAAGTGGGTAATTACAAAGACAACAGATGGATAAAACCATAAAGATGCCAAGAAGCCACCGTAAAAAAACTGAGAACACTCAAAATCAGAAAGTCT
>CAUYQU010008880.1:0-54343 GCA_963574635.1 Cheracebus regulus
CAAAGGCCTTTCCTCCTGCAGGGGACAATTTCTGAATAGCTGTAGATTCTGTAATTCAGGGCACATGTGAAAAATGTGTATCGAGGTAAGCATGAGAGATGAGGAGTGAAATCCATCACTTCCAAGCCAAAGCAAACAAACGAATGTATGAACAATAAACAAATAAGTAAAACTAGAAAAAGTAATAAAAGATACTTAATACATTTTTTTTTCTTGAGACTGAGTCTCACTCTGTCACCCAGGCTGGAGTGCAATGGCGAAATCTTGGCTCACTGCAACCTCCACCTCCTGGGTTCAAGCAGTAAGAGACTCAATAAATTTGAGGCCGGGCGCAGTGGCTCACACCTGTAATCCTAGCACTTTTGGAGGCTGATTCAGGCAGATTATCTGAGGTCAGGAGTTTGAGACCAGCCTGGCCAACGTGGCGAAACCTCATGTCTATTAAAAATACAAAAAAAAAAAAAAAAAATAGCGGGGTGTGGTGGCAGGTGCCTGTAATCCCAGCTACTCAGGAGTCTGAGGCAGAAGAATCACTTGAACCCGGGAGAAGGAGGTTGCAGTGAGCTGAGGTCGTGCCATTGCACTCCAGCCTGGGAGACAAGATAGAGACTTCATCTAAAAAAATTTTTTACAACAGCCTGTAGGGGACTGTTACACCGTTCATTCAGGAGAGCAGACGTGCCTAGGTAAGGGAGGAACCCAGGTAGGAGAAGAAACACAGGATGAGTTTGGTGGATCTGTTACGCTTCCGTTCTAAAAACAGAAACTGACACCCTTACATTTCTTACCATTGTACTCTAAACATTTTTTCTTTTTCTTTTTCTTTTTTTATGGAATTTTGCTCTTGTTGTCCAGGCTGGAGTGCAATGGCACAATCTCAGGTCACTATAACCTCTGCCTCCCCGTTCAGGCGATTCTCCTGCCTCAGCCTCCCAAGTAGCTGAGACTACAGATGCACACCACCATATCAGGCGAATTTTTTTGTATTTTTTTTTTTAGTAGGGATAGGGTTTCCCCATGTTGGCCAGGTTGGTCTCCAATTCCTGGCCTCAAGTGATTTGCCTGCCACAGCCTCCCAAAGTGCTGGGATTATAGGCGTGAGCCACAGCACCTGGACAGACTTTATTATTATTATTTTTAGAGGTCGTGTCTCCCCTTGTTGCCCAGGCTAGAGTGCAGTAGCATGATTGTAGTTCACTGCAGCCTCGACTTCCAGGGCTCAGGTGATCCTTCCATCCCAGCCTCCCGAGTAGCTAGGGCTACAGGTGCATGCACACCACCATGTCCTGCTAATTAAAACAAAAAAAATTGGCCAGGCACAGTGGCTCACACCTGTAATCCTAGCACTTTGGAAGGCCGAGGTGGATGGATCACCTGAGGTCAGGAGTTGAAGACCAGCCTGGTCATCATAGTGAAACCTCATCTAAAAAAATTAAAAAGAAAAAAAAATTTTTTAGGCTGGTTGTGGTGGCTCATGTCTGTAATCCCAGCACTTTGGGAAGCTAAGGTGGGCGAATCATGAGGTCAGGAGATCAAGACCAGCTTGGCCAACATGGTGCAACTTGGTCTCTACTAAAAATATGAAAAGTTAGCTGGGCATAATCCTAGCTACTCAGGAGGCTGAGGCAGGAGAATTGCTTGAACCTGGGAGGTGGAGGTTGCAATGAGCCGAGATTGTGACACTGCACTCCAGCCTGGGCGACAGAGTGAGACTCCATCCAAAAAAGAAAAAAAGAAATTTTTTTTAGTAACAGAGTCTCACTATGTTTCTCAGGCTGGTATCCAACTCCTGGCCTCAAGTGATCTTCCTTCCTCAGACTCCCACATTGCTAGGATCATAGATATGAGCCACCATGCTGGGCGAGTTGGACTTTATTGAAATATAATGTTACACACAATAAATTGCACAAGATTGAGGCATATTAATGGCAATCCCTGTCTCTTTCCACTCTATATTAGCTTTTCTCTCATCTTCCCTTAAGACACTAGAATGGTTGTAGGTATTTTGGGGGACCATCTAAAGGAAAATTGAGGTGGAGATATATCTGTTTGGGTTTACTGAGCTTTTTTTTGGAGACCAGGTCACCCAGGCTGGAGTACAATGGTGCAATCTTGGCTCACTGCAACCTCCGCCTCCCAGGTTCAAGCAATTCTCCTGCCTCAGCCTCCCACATAGTACATTTTTTTGTATTTTAGTAGAGACGGAGTTTTACTCTGTTGCCCAGGATGGTCTCAAACTCCTGACCTCAGACAATCCACCCACCTTGGCCTCCCAAATTTGTAGGATCACAGGTGTAAGCCATTGCACATGGAGCAAGACTTTTTTTTTTTTTTTTTTTTTTTGAGGTGGAGTTTCACTCTTGTTGCCCAGGCTGGAGTGCAGTGGCACAATCTTGGCTCAGTGCAACCTCCACCTCCTGGGTTCAAGCAATTCTCCTGCCTCAGCCTCCCAAGCAGCTGGGACTACAGGTGCATGCCACCAAGCCTGGCTAATTTTTTTGTATTTTTAGTAGAGACAGGGTTTCTCCATGTTGTTCAGGTTGGTCTCAAACTCTCAACCTCAGGTGATCTGCCTGCCTTGGTCTCCCAAAGTGCTGGGACTACAGGTGTGAGCCACTGTGCCCGGCTGGCAAGATATTTTTATGTAGATATTTGTGTGAAGTTCACAGTCACTGCTGTGTTTAATTTAGTAATTGGTAACAATTCTGGTATAGAAATGGCTTCCAAAAATACTCTACCACCTACTGTGCCTATCATCCAGTACCACAGCATAAATGCAAGTTATAAGTAGTCTTCAAATATGAACATGGCTTACAGTCCCTGGCACTGCAAGTACAGGTAATGGAAGGGAACCAATCTTTGAAATGTATGGAGCCAGAAGTTAAACTATAGAAGATGCTTCCAAATATTATGGAGTTCATGCATGTAATCCCAGCACTTTGGGAGGCTGAGACGGGAGGATCACTCAAGCCCAGGCATTCAAGACCAGCCTGGGCAACATAGCAAGATCCTGTCTCTATATTTAAAAAAAAATTTTTTTAATTAAAACAAAACAAAACAAATCTTACAGCTCATATATGAAAGAAACCTGATCAAGATTTCCCCAACATTGACAGCAACCTGGAAACTGCACTTTTCCAATAATGTGTTGGAAGCTGAAAGAAACTTTTCTAAATGATAAATTGAAAACAACAGCAATTTTATTTAATAAAAGAATTTTTTGAAACAAGGTCTCATTCTGTCACCCAGGCTGGAGTGCAATGGCGTGATTATACCTCGTGGTAGCCCAGACCTCCCTGGCTCAAGGGATCGTCCCATCTCAGCCTCCCCAGTAGCTGTGCGCCACCATGCCCAGCTATTTTTTGTAGAGACTGGTTTTCACAATGTTGCCCAGGCTGAGTGATCTTTCTGCCTCAGCTGCTCAAAGTGAGCCACTGCATCCAGCTTTTTTTTTTTTTTTTTTTTTTTAACACAGGGTATCTCTCTGTTGCCCAGGCTGGAATGTAGTGGCATGATCTTGGCTCACTGCAGCCTCCACCTCCCAGGCTCAAGTGATCTTATTACTAGAAAGCGGTCCCAATTCAGACCCCAAGAGAATGTCCTTGGATCTTGAGCAAGAAAGAATTTGAGGTGAATCCACAGAGTAAAGTTAGAGCAAGTTTATTAAGAAAGTAAAGGAAGCCTGGGTGCAGTGGCTCAAGCCTGTAATCCCAGCACTTTGGGAGGCGGAGGCGGGTGGATCATGAAGTCAGGAGATCCAGACCATCCTGGGCAACAGGGTGAAACCCCATCTCTATAAAACAAACAAACAAAAAAAGACAAGAAAGTAAAGGAATAAAAAATGACTATTCCAGACCAGGCGTGGTGGCTCACGCCTGTAATCCTAGCACTCTGGGAGGCTGAAGTGGGTGGATCACCTGAGGTCAGGAGTTCAAGACCAGCCTGGCCATCACGGCGAAACCCTATCCTTAAAAAAAATTTAAAAACAGGCCGGGCGCGGTAGCTCACGCCTGAAATCCCAGCACTTTGGGAGGCCGAGGCGGGCGGATCACGAGGTCAAGAGATCGAGACCATCCTGGCCAAAGTGGTGAAACCCGTCTCTACTAAAAATACAAAAAAAATAGCTGTGTCGTGGTGGTGCGCACCTTTAGTCCCAGCTACTCGGGAGGCTGAGGTGGAAGAATCCCTTGAACCCAGGAGGCGGAGGTTGCAGTGAGCCCAGATTGCGCCACTGCACTCCAGCCTGGGGACAGAGCAAGACTCTGTCTCAAAAATAAATAAATAATAACTCAAAAAATTGTTTTAAAAGGCTATTCCATAGGCAGAGCAGTAAGCAACATGGGCTGCTCAACTAATTTTGTACTTGTTACTTCTCGATTATATGCTAGACAAGGAATGATTATTCATGAGTCGTGTGGGAAAGAAGTGGACAATTCCCAGAACTGAGGGTTCCTCCCCCTTTTTAGACCCTATCCGGTAACTTCCTCACATTGCTATGACATTTGTAAACTGCCATGGTGCAGGTGGAAGTGTCTTTTAGCATGCTAACATGTTATAATTAGCATATAATGAGCATGAGGATGACCAAAGGTCACTTTCATCACCATCTTGGTTTTGGTGGGCTTCTTTATTGCAATCTGTTTTATCAGCAAGGTCTTTGTGACCTGTATTTTGTCTGACCTCCTACCTTATCCTGTAACTAAGAATGCCTGGGGCCGGCATGGTGGCTCACACCTGTAATCCCAGCACTTTGGGAGGCCAAAGCAAGTGGACCTCGAGGTCAGGAGTTTGAGACCAGCCTGGCCAATATGGTGAAACCCAGTCTCTACTGAAAAATAGAAAAATTAGCTGGGTGTGGTGGTGTGTGCCTGTATTCCCAGCTACTCAGGAGTCTGAGGCAGGAGAATTGCAGGAACCCTGGAGGTGGGTGGAAGTGGCAGTGAGCCGAGATTGCACCACTGCACTCCAGCCTGGGTGAAGGTGCAAGACCCTGTCTCAAAAAACAAAACAAAAACAAATATGGAGTCTAAAGTTCAAATGCCTCTGACATCTTAGGAAGTGGAGGCAGGAGGCTCCCTTGAGCCCAGGAGTTTGAGACCAGCCCGGGGAGCATAGTGAGACACTATCTCTACAAAAAATGTTTAATTGGCCTGGCATAGTGTTGTACACCTGTAATCCCAGCTACTCAGGAGGCTGAGGCGGGAGGATCACTCAAACCCATCAGGTTGAGGCTGCAGTGAGCTGTGCTCGTGCCATTGCACACTTCAGACTGGGTGACAGAGTGAGATCCTGTCTCCAAAAAATAAATAAATGAATAAAAGAAAGGAAATTCTGACACAGGCTACAACATAGATGAACCCTGAGGACGTTATGCCAAGAGAAATAAGCCAGACACAAAAGGACAAATATTGTATGATTCCACTTACACAAGGCACCCAAAGTAGTCAAATTCATAGATTCAGAAAGTAGAGCGGTGGTTGCGAGGGGCTGAGGAGAGGGAAATGGGGAGTTGATGTTTAATGGATACAGAATTTCAGTTTTGCAAGATTTTTAAAATCCATCCCCTCAAGCAGTTATCCTTTGAGTTACAGCAATCCAATTACACTATTTAAAAATGTACAATTAAGTCACTGTTAACTATAGATACCCTGTTATGTTATCAAGTAGTAGGTCTTAGTAAGTCTTAGTCATGCTAACATTTTTTTGTGTACCCATTAACCATCCCACCTCCCCGCCAGCCCCCTACTACCCTTCCCAGCCTTTGGTAACCAACCTTCTACTCTCTATGTCCTTGAGTTCAACTGTTAGATCCCACAGAGCAGTGAGAACATGCCGTGTTTGTCTTTCTGACTGTTTTGCAAGAGTTCTGGAGGTGGATGGTGGTGACTGTTGCACAACAATGTCAATGTGCTTAAGGCCACCGACCTGCACACTTTTAAGTAGATAAGATGGTAAATATTGTGTTATCTGTGTGTTAACATAATTTTTTTAAAACCTGGATGTCAAAACCAAAATGAAAAGTCATTGCTGTGACAAAGACAGACCCCTTCAGATGAAGCCAGTGGGAAGGTAGGCAGGCACAGTCTTTCTGGTAAATATTTTGAGTTGTAGGTATCAAAGCACCAAGTGTATCACTGAGGTATTACACGCTTTGACTCAGCGATCCTCTTTCTGGGCATCTGGTCAACGTGAAAATCAGGAAGATTTGCCTCTCTACATGGGAGCCATGACAACATCATGAATGACAGCAAGATGTTGGAGGTTAATGGTTAGAATCTATGCACAAGTTGTCATCTGCAGTATGATGCAGCATTTTACACTCAGGAGGACGTGGCTCCTTTAAAAAAATATTCATGGTGTTTTAATGCCTGTTCAAATAAGTGTAATCAACTCCTAACCTAATTCAATACTGAAGATTATGTCTATAAATCTTTCGGCCGTGTGTGGTGGCTCACGCCTGTAATCCCAGCACTTTAGGAGGCCGAGGCAGGTGGATCACCGGAGGCCAGGAGTTCGAAAACAGCCTGACCGAAATGGTGAAATCCCATCTCTACTAAAAATACAAAAATTAGCTGGGCATGGTGGCGTGCGCCTGTAATCCCAGCTACTCGGGAGGGTGATGCAAGAGAATTGCTTGAACCTGGAAGGTGGAGGTTGCCATGAGCCGAGATCATGCCACTGCACTCCAGCCTGGGTGAGAGAGCGAGACTCCGTCTCAAAAGAAAAGAAGAAAAAAAAATCTTTCAACTAAGATATTTAACGAACTATTTAAAAAACAAATCATCTGAGAAGAAAAGCAGGAAAGAGATGGTTTATGGATAATAATCCCAGTTTGACCAAAAATCAATCACTCATTCATTCATGTATTCATTTATGCATACTCTGGAAGAGTGCTACCCAATAGAAATAAAATTTCAGCCACAAATGTGAACCATATATGTAAATCTAAGTTTTCTAGCAACCAGTGTCTAAAAAATAATAAGATAGGTAAAACTAATCAATACAAAAATTATTAGAGATATTTCAATAATTTTTTTTTTGGTACCAGCTCCACAAAATCCAGTATGTGCTTTGCCACGACGCCACGTTTCTACAGGGACCAGCCACATTTCAGCACTTAGTAGCCACTCGTGGCCAGTGGCTGCCATGTTGGGCAATCCAGGTCTAGTGTGTGCTGAGATGTTTTTGCAATACCTTTAGAGCCTGGAAAATTCCAGACTCTGCGGCTCTTTCTCTATGGAAACCCTGGCTATAGTTTCCATGGAGACAGACCCTGCAATGGCAAAGGGTGAGCGCTCTTGAGAGATGAACAGAGCAGAGCAACTAACAACAAAATAGTCTGTTTGGAGGATGGGACGGGCTGGGGAAAGGACCCAGTAGACAGCCACCCTGTGAATACCTCATGCACAGCATTGATGTGTGAAAAATTTAATTATCAGATAGGGTCCTTGCAAATGAAAAGAAAATGGGCTTCCTTGAATCTTAGTGCACCTTATTGGAAATTGCCAGTCCCCTGCAAGCTCCCCTGCTGGGAGCGTCATCCATCCCAGCTCCCACACATTCATGCATTTGTTCATGTGATTAAAATGGACTGAGCTCCATCATTTGCCAGACTCAGTACAAGGAGCTGGAGCTGCAGAAGCCACGTAACAGAGACCCTGGAGACAGATCCCTCACTCCTTCCACCATGGGAGGATATGGTAAGAAGACATCCTCTACGAACCAGAAAATAGACCCTCACCAGATATAGAATCTGCTGGAGCCTAGATAGTTGATTTTCCAGCCTCCAGAACAGTGAGAAATAAATGTCTGTTGTTTATAAGCCCCCTAGTCTATGGTATTTTATTATAGCAGCCCAAATGAACTAAGACAATTATCTGTCTGAAATTAACATCTTGTCTGGCAGCCCTACTTCTGTGTTTTTAATTATGGTAAAGTAAGATATAGGACATTTAAATATATAATAAAGTTATATCTATATATATAAAGTTATTATCAAGTTATACATATAAAGCTGGCTGGGCGTGGTGGCTCATGCCTCAAGACTCCTCCAAATGAGAAATTAAAAGCAGAAAGAAAAGAGAAATGAAAGCAACTAAAAACACATTTTGTAGGTCACCAAATCACATACAAAGACATTAGCATTAAATTCATTTAAACAGATTTGTTGATTTTGATAACCATGAGTTTTCATTGTGATCTGCTGAGTTGGGCAATATTCCACTCAACATTCAAAGAACTAGTTTTGTTTCCTTTTTGAAAGTGTAATCTCAATAATATTTACAAAAAATCCACTGAATATGCAATGACAATAAATAATCTATTATGAGATCCAGGCTAATCTTTGTGAACACTAAAGCTTGGCATATCATTGTTTTGTTTGTAAATGCTTTTCAACCAGAATGACATTACTTACATCAGACAAGTTTCTTAAACTGAATAAATGTAGTGAGGGCCCTCCAACGTGATGAAGGCTTTAGAGAGCACAGAAGCCTGTGTTTACTCAGACGATGCATTATTCAAATAAAAATGCACTAGACCAGACAAAAATATTTATTCTACAAATAAAAATTTCATGGGAGACATACTCATCAAGTACACTTTGAAAAGAAAATGTCAGAATGAGAAAAACAGATATCCTTTATTTAAACAACATTGTTGATAACAAATGAATTAAAATGCTCAGGGAAATATTTACAAAACTGAGTGGCGAATCAATCCAAGCCAAGTGCCAAATGTGACACCAGCATTGAAGAGTTTGCACTAAATTTGCCAGTCACTGGTTGGATGGTGATTTTTTTGGGTTTGTTATCATGGAAAAACCTACAAGAGATTAAAAAAAAAAAAAAAAAAAAACTTCTGCCTGTTGAAAACCATCTATCTGAGATGTTATTCAGCAGAGTAATACAAATATTGGGCAGCTATAACCCTCCCTAAACATTCATGGTCAGTGTTTGACGATGCAGCTGTTCTTAAAGTTGAGGCAAAAAGTCTCAACTCCTGTCACATTGATACATCTTTGAGAATTCTATATGACACTCATTCCCTTAATTTCAGCAGAGAAAAAGCTGCCTCCTCAGTATCTAAGAGTGTTGACTGCCATTGTGGATCGCAACAGATATTTTCTTTTTGGGTTCATCTTGTGGATGGAATATATTTTTTTTTTTTTACTTTTTTTTGTACTTTAAGTTCTGGGGTACATGTGCAGAACATGCAGATTTGTTACATAAGTATACATGTGCCATGGTGGTTTCCTGCATTCATCACCCCATCATCTACGTTAGATATTTCTCCTAATGCCATCCCTCCCCTACCCCCCACCCCCACTATCCCTCCCCTAGCCCCTCAGCTCCCAACAAGACCCAGTCTGTGATGTTCCCCTCCGTGTGTCCGTTTGTTCTCATTGTTCAACACCCACTTCTGAGTGAGAACATGCAGTGTTTGGTTTCTTGTGTCAGTTTGCTGAGAATGATGGTTTCCAGCTTTATCCACGTCCCTGCAAAGGACGTGAATTCATCCTTTTTTATGCCTGCATAGTATTCCATGGTGTATATGTGCCACATTTTCTTTATCCAGTCTATCATTGGTGGGCATTTGGGTTGTTTCCAAGTCTTTGCTATTGTGAACAGTGCCACAATAAACATACATGTGCATGTGTCTTTAACAATAAACATACATGTGCAGGTGTCTTTAAACATACATGTGCATGTGTCTTTATAACAGAATGATTATATCCCATCATAATGACTTTTAAATATATAGTTCAGTAGCGTGGAGGATATTCACAATGTTGTGCAGCTATCACCGCTATTCATCTTTGGAACTTTTTTCCAGCAAAACTGAAATGTTGTATCCATTAAGCCACAGCTCCCTATTTTCCCCTCTTCCTATCCTCTGGCAACCATCTTTCCAATTTTTGTCTTCATGAATTTGACTACTCTAGGTGCCTCATGTAGGTGGAATCATACAGCATTTGTCTTTTTGTGACTGGTTTATTTTTCATAGCATTAAGCCCTCTAGGTTTATCCACACTGTAGCATATGACAGCATTTTCTTTTTTCTAAGGCTGAATAATATTCCATTGTATGGATATACTACATTTTTGTTTATCCATTAATCCATGAATGGACACTTGGGTGGCTTTTACCATTTGGCTATTGTGAATATTGCTGCCATGAATGCATGTGTGCAAATATCTCTTCAAAACTCTGCTTATAATTCTTTTGCTATATACCCAGCAATGGTGTTGTTGGATTACATGGTCATTTTATTTTTAATTTCTTTGTGTGTAACTGCCATACCATATTTCAGAAAAGCTGTAGCATTTTGCATTCTTATCAACAGTGCACAAGTGTGTTTCTCCATGGCCTTGCCAATACTTGTTATTTTCTCTGTGTGTTTGTCATAGCCCTGCTAATGGGTGTGAGGTGGCGAAGTATTTTAAAGCCACTTGCCAACCTAGGCTTTTCTCAAAAGACTCCAAGTATACCAAGATATTTGCCCATTAGAAAGCTGCTTGAGTCTTGCAACATGGATAAAGTGTCGCTTTAGAGATGCTAAAATATACTCTTGGAGATTCTTAAGAGAGGCCCGATTACAAACATGAAACAAAAAGTTTATTCAGGCCAGTCTCTGTAGCCCATGCCTGTAATCCCAAATCATGAGGTCAGGAGTTCAAGACCAGCCTGGCCAACATGGTGAAACCTCATCTCTACTGAAAATACAACAATTACCTGGGCGTGGTGGCATGCACCTGTAATCCCAGCTACTCGGGAGGCTAAGAAAGGAGAATCGCTTGAACCCTGGAGATGGAGGTTGCAGTGAGCTGAGATGGCACCACTGTAATCCAGTCTGGGTGACAGAGCAACACTCCAGCTAAAAATTAAAAAAAAAAAAAAAAAAAAATATATATATATATATATATATATATATATAGTTCAATCATCCTAGCACAAAGGCTGTGATATTTTAATTAGCTTGATTTAATCATTCCAAAATGTATACATATATCACCTTGTATCCTATGAACATATACAATTATTGTTTGTTGACTAAAAATGAAATAAAAACACAAAGGAGACAAACTCACATATATGACAGAATTCCAATTTTGGGCAAAAAGAATTTATTTCTTCATTATTTCTACATTCGTTATTTATGAAGAAAACTGTACTGAGCATCTATATCTACCAGACACTCTGCAAAGTCCTGGAAACACAGTGGAGCTCAAAGATAGAAAACGTCCCTGCCCTCACGGGGCTTCCTTTCAGTGAGAGAAGCAGAAAACCAATAAACCACCAACTGGGAGAACAATTTGGTAGAATATAGACACGTGTAAGACGAGTTCTCTACCACTCAGCCATTCCACTCCTGGACAGATACTCCAGAGAAACTCTCCAATATGTGAGCAAAGATGCAGGCACCAGAATGCACATTTCAGCATTGACTTATTTGGCAAACATTTGTGTGCCATGTTACCTGGCCTTGTTTGTGAGAGAAAATCTGAACATCTAGCAACAAGAAAACGGATATATAGGCCGGGCACGGTGGCCCACACCTGTAATCCCAACACTTTGGGAAGCCAAGGCAAGTGGATCACCTAAGGTCAGAAGTTCGAGACCAGCCTGGCCAACAAGGTGAAACTCCGTCTCTACTAAAAATATAACAATTACCTGGATGTGGTGGTGGGTGCCTGTAATCCCAGCTACTTGGGAGGCTGAGGCAGGAGAATCGCTTGAACCGGGAGGTGGAGTTTGCAGTGAGCCGAGATTGCACCCCTGCACTCCAACCTGAGTGACACAACTAGACTCAGTCTCGAAATAAATAAATGAATTAATTAATAAACAAAAGCAAAAAAGGTATGCACAACCCAAGCATCCATTGACGAATGAAAAAATGGAATGTGGTCTCTCCGTCCCATGAAATATTTTACTAGCCTTGGAAAGGAAGAAAAATCTGGCACTTACTGCAACGTAGATGGACATGAAGGACATGATGCTAAGAAAAATAGCCTAGTTACAGCAGGACTAATTCTGTATGATTCCACTTGTAGGAGGTCCCTTGAGTCATCAGATTTATAGAGACAGAAAGCAGAAGGGGGGTTGCCAGGGGCTGGAGGGAGGGGAATGGGGAGTCACTGTTAAAAGACAAGAGTTTCAGTTTTGCAAGATGAGAAAAACTGGGGCTGGATGGTGGCCGTGGTTTTACACCGTCGCGAATGTACTTAACAGCACAGGCTGCATTCAAAAGCAGTTAAGGTAGTGAATTGAAGTGAGTGTGCTTTTTACCCTGAATCTCAGTTCAGACCAGCTCCATTGCATCTGCAGCTGCAGGATATGCTCTGCCTACCGCTAAATAGCTCATAGCCACCTGGTCCTCTCTGATGTCACCATGACCGTCCAAGACAAGACCACATGGTTCATTGTCTGGAGTCTAAAGTCTAGATCAATGGCCCCTACATGGGTCTGTTACTGAAAGAAAATAGGGAAAACTTAACGTATGTGTTCCTCATATGTTTTACAATATTCCTATTTTACTAGGGTAGTGAATAGAAACAAATTACAAGTAAATAAAGGTATACAGTTGGCCCTTGAACAACATGGGTTTGAACTGTGTGGTCGCCTTATAGATGGCGACCTCCTCTGACACTCCTGAGACAGGAAGACCAACCCCTCCACGTCTTCTTCCTTATCCTCCTCTTCTTCCTCCTCAGCCCCCTCTTCTTCAATGTGAAGACCTCGCCTGAGGTCAGGAGTTCGAAACTAGCCCGGCCAACATGGCGAAAACCCGTCTCTACTAAAAATACAAAAGGTAGCCAGATGTGGTGGCACACACCTGTAATCTCAGCTACTCGGGAGGCTGGGGCGGGAGAATCGCTTGAACCCGGGAGGCGGAGGTTGCAGTGAGCCAAGATCATGCCATTGCACTCCAGCCTGGATGACAGAGCGAGACTCGGTCTCGAAAAATAACCAAAACAGAACATGAAACTCATGCTAGACTCCCCCTCCACAGCCCTGTAGCCAATCAATTTTCCAAGCCTTGTCCATTCTGCCTCAGAAATCGGTTTTTCATCAGCCTGCCCTGATGATCTCTTGCTCAAGTCACTTCAAAAACCACTCTTAACTATTCTTCCTCCTCGAAGGAAAGTACAGATCGAGGAATCAAGCCACCCCCTGCTGACTCTTTCAGCCATTCCTGTTGCCCTTAGGATAAATTCCGCTGTCCTCACAGTAGCCTGGCAGTGATGGCAACCCGAGCGAGTGCCAGCTATGTAGGAAGAGAGGTCTGTGGAATTTTCCTCGAAGCCAGGTCAACACAAGTTTCTGAATCATTAGGCTTTTCTGAATCATCATGTGGCACAATTTTGCCTTGTGTGGGCAAAGTCTCCTGTAAAGAGCCACACGTAGTAAATACCTTAGTCTTTGTGGGCCCTACAGCACTTAGCTCCTCAATGCCACCCTTGTAGTGTGATGGCAGCCATATACAGTAGAGAACGAATGCACGGGGCCAGGTTCTGATAAAACTTTATTTGTGGATTCATCTCTCTCCCTGCCTGCCCCACGTCGCCCGTCGCCATCACCTCTCTCCTGTGTTCTGCAACCATCTATCTCTGCGTTGGTCTCCTCTGTCATCATTCCTGGTCTTCAGTTAATTTTTCTCATAGGAGTCCGAGTAGATTTATCAAAGGAAAATGTGGTCGTGTCCCATGCTTGCTTAGAACATTGCCGTGGGTTCCTGTTACTCTTTGGATGCACTGCCTACTCTTTGTGAGCGTCTGCGAGCAGGTAGAACGCCAGAATGTCCACGCAGAAGGGACTTGGGAGTGAAGGTCTGGTCTGAGGCTGGGAGCGAGGGGACTTGACTTGCAGTTGTGTTTGCATAGTGATGTTCACCGTTACACAACATGGCTGTTGGGAAAGGCACACAGCTTCTCTGAATGCACATATCTAGAGATTTTATAAAGCTACGGACAGGGGAAAAAGAGTGAAAATGTACTCACTGTTTGAGTTATTATTTCAGCTTTTACGTAATGTAATTCAACAAACTTGTCTGCAAGTAGGTGCCAATATGTGCCAGCATCTAAAACCTTCCTACATAAAGAAAAGGGTGGGCTGCAGCCATGAAGGACATTTGGAACACTCAGCTCAAAAAGAGGGTGGAAGATATTTGCCCCAGAACACCAGAGAAAACCCAGTTACAGACATGACCCAGGAACCTGATCTATAAACAGATAGCTAGTATGAAGTCTTCTTTACGGTTTAGAAATGGTCGTCTTCTGAATACTGGCTATGTCGTGCTGTTTCTGGGAAAGCTGTTTGCCTTCCTGAGTTGGATGTCAATGTATATGGAGCTTGGACTCGAGCCGGGCATTCGTAGTTCATTAATCAGGGGGAAACTCCATGGTGGGTAGTTGCCCTGGGGTTTTGTTTGGCAGCTGGACCAAGCTGAACATCCTAACAGCTAGTTTGCAGAGATCATTTGCTTTTTCTCAGAAATAATCAGCTCCAGTTGAACCCTCTATCCTGTTCAGTTCTGGCCCATATCCTGCTTTTATTTTTTTTAATTATTTTATTTTTTGAGACGGAGTCTTGCACTGTCGCCCAGGCTGGAGTGCAATGGTGTGATCTCGGCTCACTGCAACCCTCCGCCTCCCAGGTTCATGCAATTCTCCTGCCTCAGCCTCCCGACTAGCTGGGATTATAGGTGCCTGCCACCACGCCTGGCTAATTTTTTGTATTTTTAGTAGAGACGGAGTTTCACTATGTTGGCCAGACAGGTCTCGAACTCCTGACCCCATGATCCGCCTGCCTTGGCCTCCCGAAGGGCTGGATTACAGGCGTGAGCCACCGCGCCCAGCCTAGATCTTGCTTTTAGCAGCTGAAATTGGTTGCTGGAGGCCACCGAGGATGCATTTGAGTTGAGGTCAGAAGGAAGTGTTCAGAGCACATAGAGGACTCCTTTGCTCACCTCAACATATGACAACATAGGTGGGTATTTCTATAATCATACCGTGGGAAATTTTCCATTGAAATGAACAAAGAAGCCAGTGGATATAAAAGAAAATGCTGATAAATCCATCTCCTGGTCAACGTGGCGAAACCTCATCTCTACTAAAAATACAAAAATTATGAGGAGTAGAAATTCCTCACATTTGCACAAAGAGATATAGCGTAGCCGGGCGTGGTGGTGGGCACCTGTAATCCCAGCTACACAGGAGGCTGTGGCAGGAGAATCGCTTAAACCTGGGAGGCGGAGGTTGCAGTGAGCCGAGATGTGCTGCTGCTTTCCAGCCTGGGCGACAGAGTGAGACTCCTTCTCAAAAACAACAATGACAAAAACAAAAGCTGGGTTTAACAACCAAAATGAGATGCCATCTACTTCCATAAGACTCTGAAAGACGACAAAAACAGCAATAGCCAGGGCTGTTGAAGGGGTGAAGAAACAGACACTTCCCTGAGCTAACAGCGGGTATATGTTGATGCAGCCATTCCAGAGAACTAGAAAGGCTTCAGAGCTAAAGACACAGCAGAATTAAACACATGCAAGCTCACTTCTGGTCTACATAAATACATACAAAATCTCATGCGTCTTTAGAGCACCGTTGCAATGTCAGTTAAAAAATGTGAAAAAATATATACAACATATACACAAGAACATTAACTGCAAAGATGGGATAGCATTTTACTGTCAAAAAAATTAAGTGCCTTCCTTTAAGAACAAATTTGGTTTTTGAAGGACGTTTAAAATCATGATATATTTAACGGGAGAAAAGTAAGAATACCAGCCTTGATATAGACTAGAGTGCCTCAGTCTCTGCGTTGTGGTCACGGAGGGTCGATCACCTTTGCCTGGGGGGTGTCCTGTGCACTGTAGAAGGTTTTGCATCATCTCTGGTCTCTACCCACTAATTGCTGACAGCACTCCTCTTCCCAGCTGTGACAATCACAAATTTCTCTAGGCATGGCCCAGTGTCCTCCCAGGGAGAAAGAAATTTTCCGTGGTTAATGACCTCAAAAACGTACTCTAATCCCAATGTTGAGTCAAAATAATGCACTTATCCATTAATTTATACATACTCTGGAGATGTCCAATAGAAATGTAATGCACGTAACATATGTGATTTTAAATTTTCTAGTAGTCACATTTAAAAATGTAAAAAAAAAAAAAAAAAGGAAAATAATTGTAATGACATATTTCATTGAACCCAATATATACGAAATATTATTTCAACATATGGCATTGGCCACATTTCAAGGGTTCAAGAGCTGCATATGGGTGGTGGATGCCATCTTGAACAACACAGGATTAGAAATATTATTGAGCAACTCTGTGCATCAAGAACACTGTGAGACCCAGAAGTATGGCAGGGGCGGGGAGAAAGACAAGTTTTCTGAATTCTGGAAATTTCATTTTGATGGGAGAAAGATATAAGCAAAGAAACTTCCTCTTGAGAATGTAATTTGACAGTATCTAGAAAGGTGGAGAAACATATTCTCAAATTCTCAGCAGTTCCATGCTGAGAAATGTTTCCTAGAGAAATTCCTCACATGTGGGCAAAGACACATGGAGTAGAATGGTCATTACAATATTCACGTATGTGACAAATCTTATTTGAGTGCTGACGGTGAGCCAGCGACTGCGCTGGGCTGTGGCTTCATTTGCAAGAGTGAAACCAAGAGCCAACCTAAATGTGCTCCGGGGGAGTTGGATGTGTAAGACAGGGTGAATTCCTAAATCAGAATATGGCAGTGCACCTGCCGTGAACGCACAGCAGCCACACAAAATCACACAACATAACACAATGCTAAAAATGAAAATGTAGAACATTGCAACCTCCTTGCAGAACAATGCCACTCACAGGGGTTTGGAACATGTTAAAACACTATCTGTTGTTTTTAGCAGTGATGTAGGGAGAGCAGACATGGGAATGGTTGATTCTAAATGTGGGTGTTGGAGGAAGGTGGGTGGTATTTCAAAGACAGCAGAAGGACCTTCACCTACATTTGTGCCTAATTTTAAAAAAATTGCTCTGAAACAAATATGGCAAAATGTAAAGATTTGATAAATCTGGGTGTCATGTTTACTATATTATTCCCTATATTTTTTTCTTCATATCAGAAATAATTTTTTAAAATCAAATAAAAAATAGTTAAAAATTATGCTAAGTGTTACAATGGAAACAAATCAGTATATGAGAAAGATGATACAGGGGTAGATGCCCAGCTGTGGAGCTCAGGAAAGTCTTCTCTGATGGTGTCAAGACTGAAGGGAGAATGAGGAAGCTGACTGCTTTAGGTGCTGGGGAGAAGTGCTCCTGGAAAAACAAACAAAAACACAAACCGCAGGAGCAAGGGCCTGGAAGGAAGAAAGCGCTTTGGGCATTTAAGGAAGTAGAAAGAGAAAAAGAAAAGGCCAGTGAAGCTGAGGGAGAGAGAGAGAGGCCAGGGTCCTGGCAGACGGTTTTACAAAAATGGCCGCAGCAATATCTTTCACCGCAGATTCTCTGCTACAATGTGACTCAGACATTCCTCCCATTGGGAAGTGGGGTCTATGTATCCGCTCTGGGTGGGCTCATGACTACTTTCACCCACAGGGTAGGAAGTAACGCTATATGACTTCTGAGCTGCTTCATAAACGTCCATGCATTCCCTGCCTTGTTTACTGGGACACTCATACTTGGAATCTGGAGCCACTGTGTAATAAGTTTGACAACCTCGAGGCTGCCATGCTGTGAGGAAGCCCAAGCCACATGGAAAGGCCATGGTAGATGCTCTGGTTGGCAAGTCTGCTGTGGGAGGCTGGATTTTCCATAACGTAGACCCTGAGATGGTGGATGTGCCAACAACCTGGGACCCTGAGTGTCTATAATGAAGGGAGCTCTCTGTTGACCCAAGATGAACATAGAGTGAGTAAGAAATCAACCTTTGTGATGTAGTCACTGAAGTTTTGGGATTGTTGGTACTGCAGTGCTATCAGCCTGTCCTAGTTGATACAGACCCTTGGTGTAGGGAAATAACTTTCTAGGAAGGGAACATGTACAACTGTTTATTCTCCTACTATGTTCTCAACACAGAACACTTCTGACACCAAATGTGTGAGTTTTTTTTTTTTCTACTCTGTATTTTCCAGCAGACATCAACTGGGTGTCCCATAATTAAATTCGGTTTGTATTTTTTTTGTTTTGTTTTTTGAGAGAGTCTCCTTCTGTCCCCCAAGCTGGAGTGCAGTGGCAGGATTGCAGCTTACTGCAGCTGGAAACTCCTGGGCTCAAGGGATCCTCCTGGCTCGGTCTCCCAAGTAGATGGAACTCTAGGCTTGGTGGTTGATTTCCCTGGCAACCACCCCCAACCTGAAGCTGTCCGGGAGCCCCCAGCAACAGTCACCACTAGCAAGCAAAAGACACTTTTCAATTCTGTGTGCCCAGAAACACGAGGAGAGATCAAATATGCATTTCATATTATGTCATAGAGAGACACAAACAAAAAACAGGAAGCAGTCCAGTAAATAGAATAAGTGAGAATTGTACTGAGTGTTGTGAAGGCCACACCACGGATGCAGGTGCGGCGGATCACCTGGGAGATGCTCTTAGCTTGGATGGTCGAGGAAGACACCTACAGACACCATCACCTTAGGGGGCGTGATTCCTTTCTCTTTTTAATTAACTTTTAAGTTTGGGGTACATGTCCAGGTCTGTGATACAGGTGAAGGCATGCCCCAGGAGTTTGTTGTGCAGATTATTTCATCACCCAAGTATTAAGCCTAGTATCCAGGATTTATGTTTTTCCCAGTTCTCTCCCTCCTCCCATCCTCCACCATGGACCCCAGTGTGTGCTGTTCCCCTCTATGTGTCCATGTGTTCTCATCATTCAGCTCCCACTTGTAAGTGAGAACATGTGGTATCTGGTTCCTGTTGCTGTGTTACTTTGCTGAGGATAATGGCCTCCAGCTCCATCCATGTCCCTGCAAAGGACATGATTTTCTTTTTATGGCTGCATAGTATTCCCTGGTGTGTGTGTGTATGTATGTGTGTATATATGTATATACATATGCACATATATACACACATACATGTGTACACATATATACACATACATGTGTATACATATATATAATATATACATACATATATGTATACATATGTAATATATATACATACATATATAATATATAATATATATACTATACATACATGTATAATATATATACACACACATAATTATAATATAATGTGTGTATATATATACATATGTGTGTATATATATGTGTGTGTGTGTGTGTATATACATATGTACATACACACCACATTTTCTTTATCCAGTCTACTGTTGGTGGGCATTTAGGTTGATTCCATGTCTTTGCTACCATGAATAGTGCTGCAGTGAACATGCATGTGCATGTGTCTTTATGATAGGATGATTTATATACCTCTGGGTGTACACCCAGTAATGGGATTGCTGGGTCAAGAAGCATATATGTATATTTTTAAAAGCTCGGTATCGCTGATCATTAAGAAAAATGAAAATCAAAGCCACAGTGAAGTACTGTCTTACACCCGTCAGAATGGCTATTGCTAAAAGGTAAATAATCATAATAATAATAACAGACGCTGGCAAGCTTGCAGAGAAAGGGGAATGCTTACAGGCTGTTGGTGGCCTGTGAATTAGCTCAGCCATGGTGGGAAGCAGCCAAGGTGAGATTTCAGCGTAAGATCGGGGAATGGGCGCACACTTTCAGCCTACAGCAGGGATTCTGGCGCATAGGGACGCCAGAGAAAGCCAAGGGGCCCTGACACCCACCAAGGAGAGGATGTGGAGAGAGAAGGGAAGGCGGCCGGCAGAGCCTTCCAGAAGCGCCTGTATTGAAGGTCAGGTTTCGAGAAGGAACCAGCCCAGGTGGGTGAATGAGAGGGCCCGGGAGGTGCAGAATCCCAGCAGGACTCAGAGAAGAAAGCTGTGCAGAGCGTTCTGTGGTTGTTTTGAACGATGGGGGAGCGGGGAAGGTTTTCAAAGGCGGGGAGTTGTACAGGAAGAAGAAGGCGAAGTTGTATCAGCAGGGCTGACTCGCTCCCTGTTAGAGAAAAGCTTGCTTGCCTGCCTTGGCTCAAGTTTGCAGATGATTCATTAAAAACAGCCTCCGGAGAACAGGGTCTTTCGAGAGATAAAAGCAGCAGCTAAGCCGCCCCTCTGGGAACCCGCTGACCCCCCGATAAGAGTGGCCTGCGCATTCCTGCAGAAGGCCAGAAACACAGACCCAGGAAGCCGCCGGGTTTCCCTGCCCTGGAGACGCACCTGGAGCCTGCCCCGGGAAGACAACCTGAGCAGCTGCTGCAACTCTGAAGACACATTAAACCCGGGACGGAAACACTTAACAAGGAAAACGCTTCTGCTAAGTTGAGAGTGATGACGGACTTGAAAAAGGTCTCGTGTTTTGTGCAGCCACAATCATGTGTCAGTGATGAAAGCAAGGAGTTAGGCTGATGAGAGATTCTACAGAAAGAGGAGGGAAACACAAAACATCTTCTTCTTATTATTTTTTAGACTGAGCTTCACTCTCGTCGTCCAGGCTGGAGTGCGGTGGCGCGATCTCGGCTCCTAGCGACCTCCGTCTCCCTCCCGAGTAGCTGGGAACGCGCGTCCCCCGTGCAGTGCCCGGGGCTGGGGAGGGGCGCCGCTTCCAGAGTAGAGAAACTCAAAGCATGTCTTTTAGGTTCAGCTTTCAAAGCGACCCCCTGGCCCGGACCTGAGTTCGGTTACGGTTGCCTGGATCTGGGTGCACGGAGGTCACTGGGGGCGGCGCGGGGGCGCCTTAGGCCCGGCTGGCCTCACGGGTGGGGCCACACACGGGTGTCTGTGTGTGAGCATATGTGCATACGTGCACATGTGTGACCGTGTCTATGAGGAACTGTGAGAGCCAGAGCCCCAGGTCCAGCCGCAGCCGGGGGCCCGCGCCCCGCGTTGCAGGAGGAATGCGCCCCTGGCCCGGCGCTCTCCCCCGCGGTGGAGACGGAGCCCAGGAAGCGCGGGGACCCCAGGCAGGACCCCGCCAGCCTCAGGCTCCTTCCCACCGGCTCCTCTAACCGCAGTGCCTCCTCTGCAGGGGACGCCTTGCAGCCAGCCGCTGCCCCCGGCCGCTCCCGGCCTCTGCCGCCAGTCCTCCCCCTCTCTCCAGGGGCCCTCGGCCCCGCCAGAAGCCTCCCTGCCCACGCTTCTGAAGGGAAACTGTATGCTTGTGTTGACTCTGGCAAAAATAAATCAGTAATAATTTAAAATAAATACACAAAGGGAAACGGGACCAGGAATCCACATTGCTTTAGGTTCAAGGACATTCTCCCAAGGCCGACAAGGCCCTGCATTGTGCCCTGTGAACGGGCTCTCCTGAGTATGCACACAGACAAGTATTAATGGACATGTGGTCACACGCATGCATGTCTACACACATATACAGAGGCATCCACAAACACTGATAGGCATATGATCACACACATGCCTGTGTACACACACACAGACACCCACAAACATAGGCATATGGTCACATGCATGCATATATACACACACACACAGACACCCACAAGCACTCATAGGCATATGACCACTCACATGCCTGTGTACACACACACAGACACCCACAAACATAGGCATATGGTCACATGCATGCATATATACACACACACACAGACACCCACAAGCACTCATAGGCATATGATCACACACATGCCTGTGTACACACACACAGACACCCACAAACATAGGCATATGGTCACATGCATGCATATATACACACACACACAGACACCCACAAACATAGGCATATGGTCATATGCATGTGTACATACAGACACCTCACAAACACTGATAGGCATATGATCACACGCATGCGTGTGTACACACAAACATATTAATGGACATGTCACACGCATGCATGTCTATACACATATAATCATACACAGGCATCCACAAACACTGATAGGCATATGATCACACACATGCATGTATACACATACACACAGACACCCACAAACATAGGCATATGGTCACATGCATGTGTACATACAGACACCTCACAAACACTGATAGGCATATGATCACACGCATGCATGTGTACACACAGACACCCACACTCATAGGCATATGATCACATGCATGCATGTGTACACACAGACACCCACAAACAGGCATATGATCGCATGCATGTGTACATACACACAAATATTAATGGACATGTGGTCACACACATGCATGTCTACGCACATATAATCATACACAGGCATCCACAAACACTGATAGGCATATGATCACACACATGCATGTATACACATACAGACACCCACAAACATAGGCATATGGTCACATGCATGCATATGTACACACACACACACAGACACCCACAAACACTCATAGGCATATGATCACATGCATGCATGTGTACACACACCCACAAACATAGGCATATGAGCACATGCATGTGTACATACAGACACCTCACATTGATAGGCATATGATCATGTGCATGCATGTGTACATACACACACACACTCATAGGCATATGATCACACATATACATGTGTACACACAGGCACAAATACTCATAGGCATATGATTACACAAATGCATGTGTACACATATATACTCACAGAGACACAGTTACTCATAGACATGGTCACACATGTGCACGTATGCACATATACTCACACACAGACATCCACAAATACTCATAGACATATGGTAACATGCATGCATGTGTACACGCATATACTCGCGCACACGGATACTCAGATATGGTCACACATGTGCAGGTATGCATATACACTCAGACACCAAGTCACATGTGTGTATACACACATGTCCCCCACATGGACATATACACACACTCAGGCATATATGTCTCCAAGTATAAGACAGACAAAAACGGCCCTGGCAGCTCTGGTTTTGGAAAAGCAGCTCCATTGACAGCTCACTCTCATGGGGATCTATCAGAAGTATTAGTGCTTCAAAGCAATAGAAACTAAAAACAAGTTAAGACACCTTTGACCTCAATCCAGGGAGTTTATTCTGAGGGAGAAAATATAACATAGTCAAAAAAGCCAGAGCAGTGCTGTCCAAAGGAAATGTAATATGAACCACGTATTTAATTTTAAGTTTTCTAGTAGCTACATTTTTTTTTTTTTTGAGACAGAGTTTTGCTCTTGTTGCCCAGGCTGGAGTGCAATGGCGCCATCTCAGCTCACCGCAACCTCGACCTCCTGGGTTCAAGTGATTCTTCTGCCTAAGCCTCCCCAGCAGCTGGGATTACAGGCATATGCCACCACACCCGGCTAATTTTGTATTTTTAATAGAGACAGGGTTTCTCCATGTTGATCAGGCTGGTCTCGAACTCCCAACCTCAGGTGATCTGCCCACCTCGGCCTCCCAAAGTGCTGGATTACAGGTGTGAGCCACCATGCTGCTCTCTAGTAGTTATATTTTTTAAAAGTCCAAATCAACAGGTCAAATTCATTTCAATAATATATTTTACTTAACAAAATGTCTCCAAAGTAGTAGCGTTTCAATATGTCACCAATGTAAAAGATAGGACTCATTCTATTATATGTTGATTTTGTCCCCTTGGCTTTGGAAGCTAGTGTGCATTTTACACCTGTAATTGAGCCCATTTCAAAGCAGCTCAGCCACATCCCAAATGCTCCCCATACACAAGTGCCCCGTGGCTGCCTTACCAGACAGTGTCTTGGAAGCACATTTCCCCTAATAGCACCACACCGAAAATACCCTAAGTGTCGCGCCTGTACTCCATAGCCATGCAGTCATTGCGCTGGTTACGTCACATATCTAGCACACAGCAGTCCTTTAATAAATATCCCTTAAAGAAATTAAAAAGTGGAAATACAGTTATGATGTGTTATGAAGCAAAACAAAAAATGAACTGAAACAGTCAGGCAAAATGTCTTATTTTATGTTGATCTCATGCAAGCCAGAGTTTGAACCTTAACTGTACCATACTTAGTTCTGTGACTGGGTATGTCTATGAAAGGAGGTTGTAAAATCCACCTCCTATGTTTTCTTGGGAGGAATAAATAGAAGAATCTGTATTAACAGTCAACACAGAGCCCATCTCACAATAATTAGTCAACGTGAGCAATTGCTGTAACTGTGTGAAGACACAAATTAAAAACTAGAAGGAAAAACTTAAAAAGGAAAACTTTTATGCTGGGTTGATAGTGATTATTCACTCAAAAAATGTCTTATTTTTTATGGATCCACAATTATGTGTGAGTGATGAAAGCGAGGAATTAGAAAAAAATGGATACGAAAATGAGGCTGATGAGAGATTCTACAGAAAGAGGAGGGAAACACAAAACATCTTTTTTTTTTTTTTGAGACTGAGTTTCACTCTTGTGGCCCAGGCTGGAGTGCAATGGCATGATCTTGGCTCACTGCAACCTCTGTCTCCCAGGTGCAAGAGAGTATCTTGCCTCAGTTTCCCAAGTAGCTGGGACTACAGGCACTTGCCACCACATCCAGCTAATTATTGTATTTTTAGTAGAGACAGGATTTCACCATGTTGGTCAGGCTGGTCTCAAACTCCAGACCTCAGGTGTTCCACCTGCCTCAGCCTTCCAAAGTGCTGGGATTACAGGCATGAGCCACTTCGCCCGGCCTACAAAGCATCTTTAACAGTTACAGTGGGGTGGCTGTGGAATGGGAGGGGCACACGGTGGTCTCTAGAAAGCTGCTAACACAGTGCATATGTACTCTGAAATTTTTTTTTAAAAAACAAAAGTTTAGAATAAGAGTACGTCTACATAGAGCCAACTGGGTTTGAATAAAAAACAGTGTGCTAATTTTCTTCTGGGATTTTCTCCATCACTTCATTTGGAATTTGTTTGGCACAGTTCACAGAGGGGCCCACCGTGCACACATGGGGAGTCTCACATGCTCTTCTTGTTTTTCTAACACGGATGTTTCAAAATTTTTGAAGGGTCAGGATAAGCTAAAAGTTCAAGGGAATGTGTACTGAGATAAGTAAATCTATAACGAGATAACATCCTCAAAGGTTTTTCTCAAATAAGAAAGTAGAGGTTCTAAACAGGGAAACAGAACTGGAGTTAACAAGTTATTGGACAGTTACAATTATCAGACTTTAAGAATGTATAATCAAGTTTTACCAATTTCAGGGGATTAGTTGTCTTTTCTGTGTCCATCCATCTGAAAAACCAGAGAACAACATGAAACATCTCCTTGTTAAACACTAAAACAAAATTGTGTTCTGGAAGTTCTTAGTCTTTGTAACCAAAATCAGAAGAAAAAGAAAGTGATCACATTTTTTAATGGAACAGATCAAGGTGTATAAATGAACCTAAGAATCATCTAAGGTAGCCCAGGTCTAAGTAAACACAAACGCAGATTTCTGTTTTTAAAAAAGAAAGAAAACATAAAGTTGTCAGAACATTAACATTACAGAGAAAAGAAAAATATAAGAAAAAAAAGGTTCCATGCAAACAGTTGGTGTGCAAACAGATGGTGTATTTAAGTCTGTTTACTGCCGGGCAAGGGAGGAATTCCTTATGCCAAACACGTAGCACTGTGTATGGAAGACATCATTCATTTGCCTAACTTCACTGCAATGCATATGGTGTTGAAATCAAAGCTTGCTTTTACCTTGGGGCAAAATTCCACAGCAGAGGGATAAGCTGAGACAACATCTGTCGGCTGGACTTCTTAAAATTCAAATACGTGGTTTCAATGCTCATCCATTTCTTTCTAAACAACTTGAATTTAGACTCAGTCTCCATTCCTCATAAGCCATGTGAATTCCTTTATCTTACTGTGAAATATCTGAGGCATGGAGAAGATTGTATATACAAAGATGCATTGGAATGCTTTAAAGATAATCATAAAACCAACAACCACAGATGTAACTTTTAGACATTACCAATGCTAAATAAATTCCCTGAGAATCAGTTCTCCAAATGACTGTTTTTTTTTTTTGCTGATGCTTAATTCCCTGAATGGCCAAATTTGCCAAAATCACCGCATTCATCTAGTTAACAGTGACAAAAGCGTGTTTCTTTTAACAGCTTCTGACAATTACAGTGATCCCAATTGTAAGGGAGTTCCTAGAAACTTCTGTGTTGTGTGAATGATTTGACTTGAAGTTTTTGCTTCGTTTTATGGCAGCTTTTAGTTTAGCTTTACATTGGCCGTAGCTGCTTCATTGTAGCCAAACTGAAGTTTCGTGTGTTCTGAGGATTTTTATATCTTAAAATGAGAATTTCTGGATGTTTCCACCAAGTGTATTCTGTAGGTCTTGAATGTCAAGGATGTTATAAAAGGTAGAACAGATTTCTATCATCCAACTCATTTTTACTCCTGTCTTTTGAAATTCTATTAACAGATATGTTACTCAGTGTGATCACACAAATGTTTTCCACATGGGTAAGAGATCTGAGAAATGCTCAGTGCCTATAATGAGAATTACACCTAAATCTGATTTGTGTCTTTGAGCCTAATTTGCAAATCAGCTACAGAGCTGAGATAAATCTGTCAGTGAAACAAAAACTACAGCAAAACCAAATTTAATTTCAGCTGAAATGAAACTAAAACATCAAAGAAAAACAATTTTTTTCCCCGAAGTGCCTGTAATCCCAGCACTTCCAGAAGCTGAGGCGGGAGAATTGCTTGAGCCCAGGAGTTCAAGATCAGTCTGGGTGACATGGAGAAACCCTGTCTTTACAAAAAAAAAAAAAAAAATTAGCTAGGCGTGGTGGTATCCAACTGTGGTCCCAGCTCCTGGGGAGGCTGAGGTGGGAGGATGGCTTAAGCCCAGGAGGGTGAGGCTACTGGAGCCATGATCATACCACTGCACTGCAGCCTGAGCAACAGAGCGAGACTCTGTCTTGGAAAAAAGAAAGAAAGAAAGAAAGGGAGAAAGAGAGGGAAGAGTTACCCCTGGAGTCCATTAACACCATCCCATGGTGGTATGATTTTGTGTAATGTTTACAGATATTTAGTAGAAGTTGTTTACATGCATCCATAATTTGGCAAATTTTCCATTTGGCAGATCCTCTTTCCGACTCCTCCCCCTGAATACCTCAACCCATCACTTGTGGCTCATCGGAAAGTCAGATTGCCATCTTCTCTTGCCGGCAGCAGCTGAGCTGTTTCCTTCTCTGCGTGAGATCTTTCCTGTCGGCATTCCCACATGCTGTGTTGTCTTCCATCTTAAAGACAAATGCTTTTCCGATCCTAAGTTCCTCCCTAGCCACTGCCCCTTTCTAGGCAAAACACATCCAAGGCGTCTCTCTGCCCCTTCCCCTGAACTTTCTCCCCTCCATGTCTCCTGAGTCCATGGGTATCTGGCTTCCATTCCCAACCCACACTAACCTACTCGTGTCAAGCTCACCAGGATTATCCACTTTGCCAAAAACAATCCAGCTCTTAATCTTCGTCGGATCCAATCTACTGACCACACATGACAACTCAGGCCTCATCCTCTCTGCCGAAACCTTTCCTCATCTGTCTTACACACCCCAAACTCTCCAGGTTTTCCTCCCACATCAACGAGCGTGTTCCCATTTCTACCTGCACTGACTCCGTCCAGCCCATGCTAGTTACTAACTGTACTAGGCGGAACAGGGTCCCCCAGAACTCATGTCCACATGGAACCCAGAACGTGGCCTCATTCGGAAATAGAGTCCTTGCCGATGAACATGATTGTGGACGGGGTCACCGTGGATTAGGGCAGGTCTTACATCCAATAACTGGTGTCCCTTTAAGAAGAGAAGAGAACGCAGGGAGGAGCATGTTTTGTGATGTTGGAGGCAGAGCTTGGAGGGCTGTGGCTGCAACCCTAGGGACACTCAGGATCAGGGGCAAGCAGACCAGAAGCCAGGAGAAGTCACCACATTGAAGAACGGCCAAGGGTCTCATCGTGCTGGGAATGAGATCCAGACTCCTCCCTGGTGCCAGCAAGGTCCCAAGAGACCCACTGCTCGTCCTCCCATCTCCCCTTTGCTCTGTGCATTCCGGCCACACCTCACTTCCCTCCTTCCCTGAGCGTTCTGTGCCTCTGCAGGGAGCTGTGCCCTTGGCGTTCCCTCTGCGCTTCCCCACAATCTTGCTGTGGTAGAATGAGTGCATCCTTCAGGCCTCGAGCCAGTTATCCCCTGCTTGGAGGCGCCTTCCTGACTACCCACATCAGCCACCTCCTCGCTATCCCTCATCCCCTCCACCTGCTCCACTCTTTCCACCACCCAACACGTTACCTTAGGTCGTCGTATGATTCTAAACCACAGTACACATTACTGCATTACGTAACACATGACCGTATCATAGCATCATATCCCATATTCGGCGATATTACATTCTGTTATATTGTACAGCATATTTTTCTTTTCACATTTTATTTTTAAATTGACAAATAAAAATTACACATACTTATTGTGTATGTGTTTTGTAAAATCTGTACATTGTGAAGTGGCTAAATCAAGCTAGTTAACATATGCATTATCTCATGGACTTTTGTTTTTGCGGTAAGAACACTTAGGATCCACTCTAAGCAATATCATATGCTATATTATTTACATATTATAGTATTATATAGTACTACCTTACATATTACATTATATCATATTATTCTATTACATATTATATATTATACAGTTGACCTTCAACACAGGTTTGAAATGTGCAGGTCCACTTACATACAGGTTTTCTTTCTTTTTCCACCCCCCGCCAAGACAGAGTCTTGCTGTGTAGCCCAGGTTAGAGTGCAATGGCACCATCTCAGCCCACTGCACGCTCTGACTCCCAGGTTCAAGCAGTTCTCCTGTCTGAGCCTCCTGAGTCGCTGGGATTCCAGGTGCACACCACCAGGCCCAGGTAATTTTTTGTATTTTTCAGTAGAGATGAGGTTTCACCATGTTGGCCAGGCTGGTCTCGAACTCCTGACCTCATGATCCACCTGCCTCGGCCTCCCAAAGTGCTGGGATTACAGGTGTGAGCCACCGCGCCTGGCCTTATATACAGATTTTCTTTGTCTCTGCCAACGCTACCATAGCAAGACCAAGCCCTCTTCTTCCTCCTTCTCCACTGCCTACTTAATGGAAGATGACAAGGATAAAGACTTTTGAGATGATCTTCCACTTAGTGAAGAGTGAATGTATTTATTCTTCATTACGATTATCTCAATCACATTTTCTTTTCACTAGCTTACTTTACTTCCGCAGTATAGTATATAATACATATAACACACAAAATATGTGTTAATTAACTGTGTTATTGGTAAGGCTTCTGGTCTACAGTAGGCTATTAGCTAACTTTGGGGGGGATCCAAAGTTATCCATGAATTTCCTTTTTGTTGACACAGAGCTCACTCTGTCTGTCACCTAGGCTGGAGCGCAGTGGTACGAGGATCTCAGCTCACTGCAGCCTCCGCTTCCCCGGCTCAGGCGATTGTCCCATCTCAGCCTTCTGAATAGCTGGGACTACGGGCACTCACTACCATGCCTGACTAATTTTTTTGTATTTTTTCGTAGAGACAGGGACTCCGTATGTTCAGGTTGGTCTCGAATTCCTGGCTTCAAGTGATTCACCTACTTTGGCCTCCCAAAGTGCTGGAGTTACAGGTGTGAGCCATTGCACCCCAGCCTACCCATAGATTTTTAACGGCTTAGGCATCAGCACACCTAACTCCCTGCATTGTTCAAGAGTCAACTGTATTTAAAAAAATATTTTACTTTAAATTCTGGGATGCATGTGCTGAATGTGCAGGTTTGTTACATAGGTATACATGTGCCATGGTGGTTTGCTGCACCTGTCAAACTGCCATCTAGGTTTTAAGCCCTGTATGCATCAGGTATTTGTCCTAATGCTCTTCCTCCCCTTGCCCCCCAACCCCCAACAGGCCCTGGTGTGTGATGTTCCCCTCCCTGTGTCCATGTGTTCTCACTGTTCAACTCCCACTTATGAGTGAGATCATGTGGTGTTTGGTTTTTTGTTCCTGTGTTAGTTTGCTGAGAATGATGGCTTCCAGCTTCATCCATGTCCCTGCAAAGGACATGAACTCGTTCTTTTTTATGGTGGTGAACTATTTTTTATACTGTATTATTACATTATACATTATACTGCATCACGTAGTATTATGCTACATACCATATGATACTGCGTTGTATATTTTATTGTATTATTTGATGTCCACCTCTTCTTGCTGCCTCGGGGTGCTCTACATGCTTCCGTGACCACCTGTGTTATGAATGTATTTGTGTCCTTTCTGCCTGTTTCCTCTGCTGGCCCGGAAGCTCCCTGAGGATGAGAATGTTTGCTCTCTTACTCACGACTTTCACCTCAACGCTTAGGTCAGCACCTTGTATACAGTAAAAACCCCACAAGTATTTGTTAAATAAGTGAAATTAAATGTTTCTGATTTTCTTTTTAAGAAAAAAGACGTGGGATAAACTAGCAAATTGGGAAGTCATACAAATGTGATCATTTGGAGAACTAGCTTTTGGTAAATGGGGATTCAGTAAGTTAATTTGGCAGGGCTGGGTGGGGGTCCTTGGTTTCCGCTAAAGAGGTGTGTAGTGGAAAGTTTAGGTTGGGCACTGAGCTGTAACAGCTGTCAGACAGTGATGTAGGTTGTGACCCAGTCCACCATGTAGAAATTTCTCAGCAGGTGATTGTGAGCAGAACTGATTTAGCAAGGCAGATTGACAGAGAGGATCATAGTCTTCAGAAAATACAGGAAACCTGGTCTGGAGCATAGACAGGTAAAAAGAGTGACTGATGGCATAAATGAAGGAGGTCGAGGCTGGGCACGGTGGCTCATGCCTGTAATCCCAGCATTTTCGGAGGCCAAGGTGGGCAGATCACGAAGTCAGGAGTTCGAGACCAGCCTGGCCAACATGGTGAAACCCTATCTCTACTAAACATACAAAAAATTAGCTGGGCACGGTGGTGCATGCCTATAATCCCAGCAACTCAAGAGCCTGAGGCAAGAGAATTGCTTGAACCTGGGGGGCAGAGGTTGCAGTGAGCCGAGATTGTGCCACTGCGCTCCAGCCTGGGTGGCAGAGAAGACTCTGTCTAAAAAAAAAAAAAAAAAAAAGAAGGAGGTCAATGCGAACCTACTCGTGGTGCCCTGTGAAATGATCCCGGCTGCTAAAAGTATGTGCACCCCAATAGCAATTGGGCAAAGACGTACGGGCTTGGGGATAGCAACTGACAAAGGATGTGAAAAATTAAAAATCAGTTGGCTTAAGAGCATTTTTTAGCAAATAATTAGAAAAACCACATTGGATCATGAGGCAGCTCTAGAAGCAGAAACCAGCAAATTTTTGAAAACTGGTTTGGAATGTTAAAGGGAAATTCGTTTTCTTTATACAAAAAAACTGCTTTTATAATAAAAAATAAAACAATAAAAGATAAATATCTTCTAAATCAACTTTTTAAGTTTTATAAAGCAGCTTCGAATGACATCCCCAAACTGAGCTAACTGATTTCATCCTCATTTGGAATTTGTAAGCACACACACCCAAGAGTTCACAGCATGAACAAGAAGAAGCTTCTAAAGTCTTCCTATTTTCTGATATTTCTGCCCTAAATTGTCAAACAGTGGTGATCCAATCACAGACATGGTGATAAATTACCTTCCCCGTAAGAATTAGCCCAGGCTGGGCTCAGTGGTGCACGCCTAAAATCCCAGCACTGTGGGAGGCCAAGGCCGGCAGTGGATCACTTAAGCCCAGGAGTTCAAGATTAGCTGAGACAACATGGAAAAACCATGTCTCTACAGAAAAAAAAAAAATAATACAAAAAATTAGCTGGGCATGGTGGTGCTTGTCTGCCCTTCCAGCTGCTTGGGAGGCTGAGGTGGGAGAATCACCTGAGCCCAGGAAGTTGAGGCTGCAGTGAGCTGTGGTTGCACCACGCACTTCAGCGAGTGACAGAACAAATCTTCATTCTGTAGAGACCTTGTCTCAAAAAAAAAAAAAGAAAAAAAATCTCAAAACAAGAATAAACATTATTAGAATGATCCAAAGTTAACAGAAATTAGAGGATATTATCACAATTTAACCATCTTCTGTACATCATTTTTTCTGTCTGTTTATCTATCAGAAAATAGAAAAACAAAAGCAAAAACAAAATGCTGACCTTCTACCAGTTAAAGGACAAAACCAAATACTATTTTGAAAGCTCTTATTCTTTGTGCCTCAATGATAAAAGAAGCATGAAAAAAAGTTTCACTTTTTACTTTTATGCAACAAATGAAGGTATATAAATTACCTTGAAATAATCAAGCTGAGCACATGAAAAATATAAAAGCAATACTGGCTTATGTCATGTTTTTAAAACATAAAAAGAAAACAAGATTGTCAGAACCCGAAAATTAGAAAAACTGACTGAAAACAGGTTCTGAGAAATAGCTGCAAAACAGATGGTGTATTTAAATCTGTTTACGGTCAGGAAGTAGATGTCTCCCAAATACTGACCATGGGGCTTTGTGGCTCCAAGAACCCTGTTCCTTTGCCTAATTGCACTGCAATGTATATATTTCTTGGAATCAAACCTGGCTTTTCAGCCTAGAGGAAAAATCTCACAGTAGGCTGATGAGCTGAGTTTGCCTTTGGAAAACGGGGCCATGTGTTAAAAATCAAACCGCTCTGTCTTGATTTGCACCAACTTTCTAATTCGCCTGCCCTTAGCTCAAATCCGATTTCCTCTACTCAGGAGTCATGTGATAGGGAGATCGGTACTTTTTGTCATTTTCAGAGTCATGGTCTTGTCATGATGAGATCCGTTGAACTCTGTAAAAGGCCATGGGAGGTGAATGAGACACCCAACGTCCAGCACTTTGTGCCTGGTGGCGTGTTCGTAACACCAAAGGCAGCCCTCCAGGGATCAGGAGAACCGGGTCTGATTCGCAGCACTGCAGTTTGCCACCCGAGGCCTGTCCACTTGACCACCCAGCCCTGGGCCGGGCCATCATGGGCAAAGTATGGGGCACGTATGTGCCCAGCAGCAAATCCGTATAGGTCTGATGTTGTCTTGTACTTTTCCCGATCGACTTACACAAAAGCAACATGTTTAATCTGAGGCTAAACAAATTCCTCCCTGTGCTGCCATTAACGTACCTAGCACAGGGATTTCTGAGGACTACAGCTGCTGGAGAGTTGCTCTGTTCTTGCCCAGTTGTGAAGGTTTTAGCCATGGCATCAATGTCGTTGGCTATTCCCTTCCAGAGCTGGCTTTAAGTTGAGGAGGCAATTCCAGTTCCCCTCTGGGCTGTAATGCCGAGTCCTGCAAGAAGCAGAATTAGTTGGATAGCCTCCTTCTCCCTGGGCAAGATGGAATGCTTGTAGATGGATACTGGAAGAGAGAGATTGCCGGGGACACAGCCTACGTGTCCAGGGATGCATAGCCTACGGTGCTGTGAAAGGGAGAAACTGGTCACAAAGCAAGCTGCCACGGTAACTCCTGGTGGTGTACAAGTTAGGGTTAAAATAGTGATAACAGGGTCAGGTGCATTGGCTCACACCTGTAATCCCAGCACTTTGGGGGGCCAAGGTGGGTGGATCATGAGCTCAGGAGTTCGAGACCAGCCTGACCAACATGGTGAAACCCCATCTCTACTAAAAATGCAAAAATTAGCCAGGTGTGGGAGCATGGTTTCCTTGGGAGGGAACCAGGAGTTGGGGGTAGGCAGCCTGCAGACTGACTACTTGGAAAACTTTCAGTGGGCTCCCGGGTGTAACTACCACTAGGTGTCTTGCACCTGGACTGCGTGGGGGTTGTGGGTCATTTGTGGGAGTGCCACACAGGTGGTAGTTGAAAGGTATGGGGTCTGGACTGACTGGTTTGCATAAGAGAGGTGCACTCCCGGGGAAGTTGTTTCAATTTCTAGGAACTAGCTGGCTCTGGGAAAGGCAGGCTTTCTGGGATCAACACATTCTCAAATGTCAAAGCATCACAAATACAGAAAATGAAAAAGAAAAGGTTAACACACTCAGGTTCCTGCATTTTCGTTAACTGATCAACACAAAACCTTGCTTTATGCCTGTTTTTGGTTAAAGACACCTTAATCAATATATACTGCTGACTCACTAGCATTGAACTCATGGCCAATAGCACTATAGCTCATGCCTGAAGGAAGCTCATCTAACACACAGATTTTCTCCATGAGACAAATCATAGCCTCTTGCGCTTAGGAACTCCAGACAGCCTATCAGCACGATGCTTATGAGCCATTTTAAACAGCCATATCACCAACAAAAATGCAAAAAAAAATGTGGCACTAAATAGACACCCAAAAGGACAGTTGTTTACAATATAAGAGCTGAGACAAGAAGGCGAAGACCTCAGACCACCTCCTCTGGGAACCTGCGCAGTGAGGGTCTTGAATGTTTCATGGCTCTACGCACATCCACAGTGAATATGAGAACATCGTGAATATGGATTCAACTGTAATGGTTAGCCGGGGTTGCCTCCTGGGAAGAGAGCTGGGACATGGAGATGGGAAAGAAAATTCACTAATACATATTCTTTTGTGCTTTTAATAAAAGGTCTGTATCAAGCGTATTGACTATTTATTCAAATATATAAATGCTTCAAGAGGTTACAACAGTGACCAGGGGCTGTTAACTTCCATAAGACTGCGTTCTGCCATCTGTAGAAAGGGAATGATCATGCCTGCGTGGGTGGGTGGCAGTGAGGGCATCTGAGGGCTTCTTCAGTTCCCTTCCCAACTCTCCCCCAGATCTTGCCTCCTAAAATGAAACCGCCTTCAGCATTCCCTCTGGAGACCTTCCTCACTTCGAGGATCCTATTTAGACCCCACTTTTCTCAAAGTTCTCTCCTCATTTTGTTACTGGCTGTCCCAGGCATTCTGCTTGCCTTCCTACTATGCATTCCACTCTTTCTCTTGTTTAATGCTAACAACCTCTGATTTTGTCCAGAACAGCAATGTGCTCAGTCAAAAATATTTTCTCCCAGAAACGCTTGCAACTGTATAAATGGGGCAAGTGAGACAGTTCTGGCCAATAGGACATGGGTGAAAATCCTTTTGCCATCCATTCCCAAATAAAAAGCAAGGCTTTGTAAGGAGAAAGGTTTTTGTCTTTCCCTTTTCTATCTGCCTGGAACATGGATGTGATGCCTGGAAGCGCAGCAGCCATTTTGCAGCCACGAGAAAGATGTGTCCTATGAAAGGTGGAGAGAATAAGAGAAAAGGATCCTGGATCCCCGATGAGATCAGTGAGCTGTGACACCCTCAGTTACAGAAGAAAAATTCTGCAGTCATAGGAAAGACGTCTGGGTGTGCTATGAAAGGAGGAAAGAGTAAGGAGCCTGCATCCCTGATAAGGTCAGTGAGCCGTGACAGTCCACCCTCAGTTACAGAAGAAAAATAAATCCTTTGCTCACTGAAGCCATTGTGGGGGGTTTCTCTTGGGTACTGAGCTGAGATCAGTCTTAACAGATATTGCGTCCACCAGAACTCAGGCATTCTACCAAGGGTGTGGAGGGTCTTAATCGCCTTTTATCATTTCTGAGGTAATCCATTTCTTCTGAGATAATTCAGCCACAGCCACGGCCCGGCCAACATCAGTGTATGACAGCTCTAGCCCAGATCTTTCTCCTCACCCCTAGATCCCAAAACCCATTGACTGATGGCTCACAGCATGACATTCTTACATTCAGGTGACTGTCTCCACGGCTCCACCCCAAAATAGACTCCTCTTGAACCCTATTTTGGGTCCTGGTTCCCATCCACTCCACGAAACCACGCCAATCTCACGTCCAACCTTGACCTGTCCTTAATGGCTCTGTGCTCCAAATCTTTCATCTGTAAGCTGAAATGGTTAGAGGATTTGTCTCACATGGGTGTGGTGGGGATTACATCACATCGCTGGGTCTCTAGCCTCTCTACTGGGAAGAAAATGTGCTGACCAAGGAATGCATAGATCCAGGGGGGCTTAGCAGTTAATCACGTCGTTGGACACAGCTGCCCGGAGGCACGTGCACGCATGATCTTGGCAGATTGCAGAAGTTCTTAGTGTAAAGCTACCAGCAGGAGCTGTGGTCTTGGTGTAGCAAAAGCAAGCTGGGGCTTAGATTTATTCAAAATATAATTTGAGTATCTACTGTGTGCCAGGCACTGGTCTAAATATTGGGAATAAAACGTTGAAGAGGCAGGTAAAATTCTTGATCTCTCTTCATTTCAAAAAAAAAAAAAAAAAATCCTGACCTCTTGCTGCTGACTTTGTACTGGGGGCAGCAGAAAATGTGCAAACAGGCCTGGGGCGGTGGCTCAAGCCTGCCATCCCAGCAGTTTGGGAGGCTGAGGTGGGAGGATTACCTGAGGTCAGGAGTTCAAGACCAGCCTGGCCAACATAGTGAAACCCTGTCTGTACTAAAAATACAAAAATTAGCCAGGCGTGGTGGTGGGTCCTTGTAGCCTCAGATACTCGGGAGGCTGAGGCAGGAGAATCGCTTGAACCTGGAAGGCGGAGGTCGCAGTGAGCTGAGATTGACACACTGCACTCCAGCCTGGGTGACACAGTGAGAATCTGTCTCAAAATAATAATAAAATAATAAAACGTGCAAACAAATTGATGTATAGCAACAGGTCTGAGAAGCGGGGAAAAGGTGTGAAAGAATGAAGGGTGGAGGACGAAGGAGCTGCAATTTAAGTGGGTGTGGGAAGGAGTCAGGAAAAGACTGGGGAGATACCGCCTGGGTAGAGGCCTCAGAGAAGCCAGAGGAAAAAGAATTACCAGATTCAGCAAATACAAATATAGGACACCTGGTTCAATTTGAATTTCGGGTAAACAACAAACGTATGCACTCTTGGGGACATACTTATACCAACGAATTATTCAGTATGTTGCCACCTGCACCAAATCAGTGTCCCATGAATCATGAAGAAGGAGACAGAGCCGGTCGCGGTGACTCATGCCTGAATTCCCAGCACTTTGATAGGCCTAGGCAGGTGGATCCCTTGAGCCCAGGAGTTCAAGACCAGCCTGGGCAACACGGTGAAACTGTCTCTACTAAAAATACAAAAAATTAACCGGGCGTTGTAGTGTACACCTATAGTCCCAGCTGCTCAGAAGACTGAGGTGAAAGGATTTCTTGAGCCCAGGAAGTTAAGGCTGCGGTGAGCTGAGATCATCGCACTGTACTCTGGCCTGGGCAACAGGGACCCTGTCTTAAAAAAAAAAAAAAAAAAAAACCCACAGACATACACACATCATGTGATCCACTTCATTCCAAGGTATTGCCCCAAGAGACAAGGAAACCGCTGTTCCTACAAGATAGGAATACTCGTATCCGCTTTATTCATAATAGCAAAGTGGGCAACTATCCAAATGTCCATCAACAGATGAGTGCATACATCTATTGTGGTTCATCCATACACCTTTATTCAGTCATGGAAAGGAATGAACTATTGATACTCTCAGCAACATATAATCATCTAAAAGTCATTAAATGGAATGAAAGAAGCCAGACCACAAGGAAAGAGAACAGACCACACCTCCATGTGTCTACAACCCTGGAAAAGCAGATGAAATATAGAGGCACAAAGCAGATGTGGGGTTGCTGAGGGATAAGTGTGCACAGGCACTAGGGCAGAGGTTACACAATGACAGAATTTTTTTTTTTGAGATGGAGTTTTGCTCTATCACTGAGGCTGGAGCGCAGTGGTGTGATCTCAGCTCACTGCAACCTGTGCGCCCCGGGTTCAAGTGATTCTCCTGCCTCAGCCTCCCGAGTAGCTGGGATTACCAGCACGCACCACCAGGCCTGGCTAATTTTTGTATTTTTTAGTAGAGACGGGGTTTCACCATGTTGGTCATGCTGGTCTCGAACGCCTGACCTCAGGTGATCTGCCTGCCTTAGCCTCCCAAAGTGCTGGGATTTCAGGAGTGAGCCACCATGCCTGACCAAAAAGAAATTTTTGAGGGTGATGGATATGTTCACTATCTTGATCATGGTGAAGATTTTACGGGTACAAACAGATGTCAAAACTTACCAAATTATACACTTCATGCAGTCTATTTTACGATGTTTTACCTGAGCAAAACTGTTTTTAAAAAGAAGTTTTAATGAGAACACACGGACACAGGGAGGGGAACATCACACACTGGGGCCTGTCAGGGGGTGGGGGGCACAGGAAGGGAGAGCTTAGGACAAATAGATAATGCATGGGAGGCTGAAAACCTAGATGACAGGTTGACAGGTGCAGCAAACCACCATGGCACGTGTGTACCTATGGAACAAGCCTGCATGTTCTGCACATGTATCCTAGAACTTGAAGTCAATTTAAAAAAAAAAAAAAAAAAAGAAGTAGTTCGGGGAACTGCAAATGAACACCACAGTGGGATAATGCCTTACCTCAGTTACAATGGCCGTTTTTAAAAAGACAAAAGCCCATAGACGCTGGAGTGGGTGTGGCAGGAAGGGAGTGCTGAGGCTCTGTTGATAGCAAAGTAAATTAGTAAAACGTTACAGAAAACAGCATGGGGATTCCTCAGAAAACTAAACGCGGATCTACCATTCCACCCACGATTCGTTATCTACCTAAAGGAAAAGAAGTCGTTATATAAAAGACACACCTGCACTCATTTGTTTATTGCAGGGCAATCCACAATTGCAAAGACATGGAATCAACCTAAGTACGCATCAACCAATGAGTAGGCAAAGAAGATGTGATATATATATATATATATAGAGAGAGAGAGAGAGAGAGATAGGTATAGGTATATGCAAGCTGTGGACTACTACTCAGCCATTAAAAATAATGAAATAATGTCTTTTGCACCAAGTTGGTTGGAGCTGGAGGCCATTATTCTAAGTGAAGTAACTCTGAGACACAAAACGAAATACTGTATGTTCTCACTTATAAGTGGGACCTAAGCTGTGGGTACCTAAAGGCAGACAGAGCGGTATAATGGACGCTGATGACTCAGAAAAGAGGTTACTCTCCAATGAGCAGGGTTTAAGGGATAAAAGAATCACCTACTGTGTACAACATACACTACTTGGGTGATGGGTGCACTAAAATCCCAGACTTCACCACTTTACTATTCATCTATGTAACCAAAACCAACTGTACCCTTGAAGGTACTGAAATTTAAAATAATTAATTAATTTTAAAAAGAAGGAGGAGGAGGGACAGCCACATGCCGGACGGTCCGTCTGGTGAAAATCTGTATCCTGCCCCCTCTGCAGTTCCTGGGCTCCCGGGCTCAGCACTGAGACCGCGGTGGGTTTTACCCCTCCTGGAATTTTTAGCTTCTAGATGGGGTGTCCTTCGCCTACTTTTCTTTTTGCTCTAAGCTGTTCTCCATTGAGGGAGAGAATCAAATAACTTTCAACCTCCACTGGGGCCAGACCTCCTTTCTCAACTCTTTTTTTTTTTTTTAATTTTCATTGCGCTAAAATACACAGCACAAACCATCATAACCATGTTCAAATGTACAGTTCGGTATGATTATCCTCCATCCGTCTCCAGAACTCTTTTTATCTTGCCAAGCGGAAATTTTGCACCTGTTCGGTATTAACTCCTTGTTCTTCCTCCCCCAGCCCCTGGAACTTTTCCTTCCTTCCTTCCTTCCTTCTCTCTCTCTTTTCTTTCTTTCCTTCTTTCTTTCTTTCCTTCCTTCTTTCTTTCTTTCGATAAAATGTCCACCCTCCCTTTCTCTCTCTCTCTCTTTCTCTTTCCTTTTTTTTATGGAATCTCCCTCTGTTGTCCAGGCTGGAGTGTGGTGGAGCAATCTCGGCTCCCTGCAACTCCACCTTCCAGGTTCAAGCAGTTCTCTTTCCTCAGCCTCCCAGGTTGCTGGGATCACAGGCGCGCACCACCACGCCCGACTAATTTTTGTATTTTTAGTAGAGAGGTGGTTTCACCATATTGGCCAGGATGGTCTTGATCTCTTGACCTCATGATCTGCCCACCTTGGCCTCTCAAAGTGCTGGGATCACAGGCGTGCACCACCGCGCCCGGCCCACCACCCTACCTTCTACTCTGATTTAACTCCTCTAGGTACCTCCTGTAAGTGGACTCATACAGCACCTGTTCTTCTGCGTCTGGCTTATTTTACTTGTCATAACGTTTTCAAGTCTCCTCCATATTGCAACAGATGTCGGAGTTTTCTTTTCAAAGCTGAATAATCTTCTCCTGTGTCTACGCACCCTACTTTCTTTATCCATTCATTTGCCAGTGGGCACTTGGCATCTTCTGCTCTTTGGTTATTATGAATAACATTGCTATGAACACAGGTCTACAAATATCTCTTTGAGTTCCTGCTTTCGATTTTGCTTGGTATGTACCCAGGAGAGGAATGGCTGGATTGTATGCAATTCTGTGTTTGAGATTTTGAGGAACTGCCACCCTGTTTCTTCCTCAACTCGTAACTGGGCTGCCCTGGAACTCAGCAGACTCCAGACCATCCTCCCCCTCCCTCCCCTCAACCCAGGACAGCCTTGCCAGTGTTCTTTGCCTCCATCTCCTTAATCCGGGGGTTGTGTCAACTGGCTTTCTTTCCCCTTTCTCGTCATCCAGCCAGCAACGAAGTCTCCTTGCTTCTAACTTGAAACATCTTTCTCCTATTTTATCTAGTCCTCTTCAGAGCTGTGCCCCGACTCCAGGTCAGAGTCTCCCTTGGATGTGTTCACTATTCTCAGCCCTCCCAGTGTGGGTCCAGCCACACGCCGCTGGCTCCTGAGTAACAGCAGCAGCCAGTAGCTTCTCAAGTGCCTTCCCGAACCTCCAGCTATGACCACAAACCCACTCTCCTCGCTGCACACAGGGAGGCCCATGAGGACACTGCCTGCCACACAGCAAGACTCCACACACATTTATTATTAATGTTGTTATGTATATAGATGTAAAATTAACACAATGTATGTGTATGTACCTATATAATGTTATATATACTATACACTGTTAGTATCTATGTGCGTATAACACATTCATTAACAATATAATACACATATATTTTATATATATATATATATATGAGAACAGGCTCATGCCTATAATCCTAGCACTTTGGGAGGCCAAGGTGGGCAGATCATTTGAGGTCAGGAGTTCAAGACCAGCCTGGCCAACATGGCAAAACCCTATCTCTACTAAAAATACAAAAACTTACCTGGGCATGGTGGCAGGCACCTGTAATCCCAGCTACTCAGGAGGCTGAGGCAGAAGAATTGCTTGAACCTGGGAGGCAGAGGTTACAGTGAGCTGAGATCATGCCACTGCACTTCAGTCTAGGTGGCAAAGCAAGAATCTGTCTCAAAAAAAAAATTATATCTATATACACACATATAAAACATAGGGGTTTGTGGTATGTGTGTATATACAGCGGGGGGGGGGGATAGAAAAAAAAGACATATATAGAAAGGGAGAGATTCATACAGAAAATTGCTAAAATTACTGCTGTTTGAGTAGTAGGACTATGGTAGTTTCTTAAAAGTATTTTTAATAACTTTTTTAAAATTAAAAAAATGCAACCTTTGAGGAACTTCAAACTATATAGAAATATAGAAAGCAAAAAAGCAAAAATATTCTACCAATCCCACAGGGCCCATCACTAGCCAGATTTTCTTGCTTTCACTGTCTCTGAATTTTTGTGCAAAAGATGTATATATAGTATATGTGTTTGTGTATACACACGCATGTGCGCACACACAGTGTTCCTTTTTATAGACAGCAAATCACATTCTGCATACTGTGTGGCAACTTGCCCTTGTTTTTGGAATTAACAGTGTATTTTTGACAACTTTTTAATCCCAAAGTGATGGCCAGTATTAATATTTTCTTTTTCTGGGTGAGCATGGTGGCTTACGCCTATAATCCCAGCACTCTAAGAGGCCAAGGCAGGAGGATCACTTGGGCCCAGGAGTTTGACACCAGCCTGGGCCACATACTGAGACTCCATCTTTACAAAAAAAAATGAGCCAGGCGTGGTGGCACATGCCTAGAGTCCCAGCTATTGTATTAAAAATATAATACAAATAAATATATACATATATCCTCTTTCAATAGAATTGAATTCAGACTCTACAATCATTCACCAACTTAATATTTTTCCCTGTCTGACCCAACAGTATGTCCCAGGCAAGGCAGCCTCCTACACCCAAACACACATCTCTGCATCACTTTTCTGTGAACCGTTTAATGGTATGGATGCAATGCCATTTATTTTACCATTTCTATATTGATAGAGGATCTCCAGTATTTTGTAATTCTCAACTAAAATGTGCATTCTCTGAGTATTTCTGCACGATTAATTAGTGGAAGCACATTTGCTGTGTTGGGGGGTCATACATATTCACAATGTTGGTCAGTCCTGTAAAATCACCTCTGAAACATCATCCCCGAAAAGTCCCCGGTTGCCATGTACGAGAGCACACACTTACTCTGCCCGCTCTCACCAACCCTGGCCTGTATCACAAGTTTTATGTTTAGATCACTCAGAGAGTTAATCCTGGCATTCTGTGGTTCTGATTTCCATTCCCTGATCACTCAAGAAGTGACATCTCTCTTTCTGAATTCATGGGTCTTTTCTTTTCCTTCTATCATTTGCCTGTTAGTCACTTTGCTCACGCACCTTTTATTATTATTACTTTATTTTTCCATAAGTTATTGGGGTACAGTTGGTATTAGGTTACATGGGTAAGTTCTTGAGGGATGGTTTGTGAGATTCTGGTGCACCCATCATCCAAGCAGTACACGGTGCACCATATTTGCAGTCTTTTATCCCTTGCCCCTCCACTCTTCCGCACAAGGCCCCAAAGTCCATGGTGTCATTCTTACGCCTTTGCATCCTCATAGCTTAGTTCCCACATATCAGTGAGAACATATGATGTTTGATTTTCCATTCCTGAATTACTCCACTTAGAATAATAGTCTCCAGTCTCATCTAGGTCATTGCAAATGCTGTTTATTCATTCGTTTTTAGGGCTGAGTAGTATTCCATCACATATATATATATATATACCACAGTTTGTTTATCCACACATTGATCGATCTAAGACCTAAAAATATAAAAATTCTAGAAGATAACATTGGAAAAACCTTTCTAGACACTGGCGTCGGCAAGGATTTCGTGACCAAAAACTCAAAAGCAAATGCAATAAAAACAAAGGTAAATAAATAGCTGGGACCTAATTGAACAAAAGAGATTTTGCATAGCAAAAGGAACAGTCAGCAGAGTAAACAGACAACCTGCAGAGCAGGAGAAACTTCACAATCTATACATCTGACAAAGGATTAACATCCAAAATCTACAATTAAATCAGTAAGAAAAAAACAACCCCATCAAAAAGTGGGCTAAGGACAAGAATTAGACAATTCTCAAAAGAAGATATACAAATGGCCAAAAAACATGAAAACATGCTCAACGTCACTAATGATCAGGGAAATGCAAATCAAAACCACAATGCGATACCACCTTACTCCTGCAAGAACAGCCATAATCAAAAAATCAAAAAACAGTAGGTGCTGGCGTGGATGCGGTGAACAAGGAATACTTCCACACTGCTGGTGGGAATGTAAACTAGTACAGCCATTATGGAAAACTGTATGGAGATTCCTTAAAGAACTAAAAGTAGACCTACCATTTGATCCAGCAATCCCACTACTGGGTATCTACCCTGAGGAAAAGAAGTCATTATTTGAAAAAGATACTTGCACACGCATGTTTATAGCAGCACAATTCACAATTGCAAAATCGTGGAATCACGCGTCTTTTTCATCGAAAGGCGTAAGTGCCATCTCTGTTGCATCTGAATTCACCTCCAGCCCTCTCTGCCATTTCCTACTCTACTAAAACTAACTTGTGAAGGATTCCAGTTTAAATATCAGAAACGGAATGAGACAAAATGGCCTCACTGGAGAGTCAGAGTGAAAACTGGCCCAAGCAAGATTTCAGGAGCGAAACGTGCCAAACAGCCGTGAAACCGGGGATTAGAGTCTCTCTTCCATCTGGAACCTGGCGTCTGCAGCACAGTGACCACATTGTGCTCCTTCCCAGAAAAAGCACGGCGTTGCCTGGCAACCCAGCAATGTATATATGGCTTGGCAGCTTGCCTGATTTTGCAACTTGGAGGAAAATTCCAGGGTGGGATGCAAGCTGAGGTTCTAGGACTCACGGTTTAACCCCTGCCTCTCGGGGAACTTAGCTGAGGGGCATTCCACGGCCAGGTAACCCGGGCCAGGTGAGCGAAACTCCAGGCTGTTGGGTTTCCTTCTCTGCAAAGTAGGCTGAACAGGACCTGACGTGGTGAGAAGCTTTGCAGAGTCCATGAGTGTGTGTGTGTGTGTGTGTGTGTGGTGTGTGTTGTGTGTGAAACAGGGTCTCACTCTGTCGCCAAGCTGGGTTGCAGTGGCATGATCATGGCTCACCGCAGCCTTGACCTCCTAGGCTCAAGCCATCATCCCGCCTCCGCTCCCTGAGTTGCTGAGACTGTAGGCATGCACCACTACGCCTGGCTAGTTTTTCCATTTTTTTGTAGACACAGGGTCTCACTATGTTGCCCAGGCTAGTCTTGAGCTCCTGTGGTCAAGCCTTTCACCTCGGCCTCTCAAAGTGCCGGGATATAGGTGTAAGACACTGCACCAGGCCCCGGTGTGAGTTGGGTTGTGTTAAACATTCAACATGTGAAAACTGCCTCAACAGAGCAGGAAGGTGACAGAGAAAGCTCCCCCCTTCTCTTTCCTCCTTCACTTCTCTTTAGCAGGCTTCCGACTGGCCTGTCCTCCTTCTGATAATCCTCAAAGCTTGAGTGACACTGGACTCTGCTGATTCTGCTTAAGACTCTGTCATGGTTTCCCATGCTAGTGTTTAACGAGGAATTTACGAAGGCCGCAGGATCCCGCCTCCCTCCCGGCTCCCCACTGCGTGCCACGTTCTGGTCTCGCTGGTCAGCATTTTGTGCTTTGATCATGCCAAGATAATTCCTACCTCTAAATCATCCCCCACTCTCATGAAGACGAAGACAAGCTCTTTTCACCCTGCGGGGCTCAGGTTAAATGTCATCTCCACAAAGAGGCCTTTCCCAACTGCCCTGTCTAAAGTAGTGGCCAATGCCAGGCGCGGTGGCTCACGCCTGTAATCCCAGCACTTTGGGAGGCCAAGGCAGGTGGATCACCTCAAGTCAGGAGTTCAAGACCAGCCTGGCTAACATGGCGAAACCCCGTCTTTACTAAAAATACAAAAATGAGCTGGGCCTGGTGACACGTGCCTATAATCCCAGCTACTCAGGAGGCTGAGGCAGGAGAATCGCTTAAATCTGGGGGGCACAGGTTGCAGTGAGCTGAGATCCAGCCACTTCATTCCAACCTGGGCAAAAGAGTGAAACCCCATCTCAAAAAATAAAATAAAATATAAAATAGCAGCCAAATCCAGGCCTCCAAACCCTGGGCCTCCGTTCCAAACCAATCCTTAATGCAGCTGTGCTCCTCAAAGACATGCTTCCACCCGCCTACACACACATAAACACACATTCAGTAGATCCCCAGACAAAATCCACCCTCCCATGTTACTCAGAAAAGTATCTCATGCACACTGAAGTGAGCCTCTGTTGGTTTTCCTACCCCACATTTATTTCCTTTTTATTCTGATTCTAGTACTTTCTATTTTCCTCAGAGATCTGGACCAACCCCACTCTCAGCCTGTGCAGTGTTAAGTGGAGATCATATCACTTCCTGATATGCGAATGGACACATGCCCCATGTCTGGCCAATCAGCATCTCAGGAATTGACTCACGGGTGGGCCTGAAACTTTGGTGGAACTATTGGGATGGAGGTGCTCTGTTTTCTCTGGGTCTCTAAGCTGGTAGCCCCAGGTGCTGAGGTGTTGGTAGCCACCTTTGCCTTTTTGAGGATGAAGCCAGATCAGAGGAAAGCAGGTCTTAGAAACACAGATGTGGCCAGGCTCGGTGGCTCACACCTGTAATCCCAGCACTTTGGGAGGCCGAGGTGGGTGGGTCACCTGAGGTCAGGAGTCCGAGACCAGCCTGGCCAACATGATGAAACCCCATCTGTACTAAAAATACAAAAAATTAGCTAGATGTGGTGGCACATACCTGTAATCACAGCTACTCAGGAGGCTGAGACAGGAGAATCCCTGGAACCTGGGAGGCGGAGGTTGTGATGAGCTGAGGTCATGCTATTGCACTCCAGCCTGGGCAACAAGAGCGAAACTCAGAAAGAGAGAAAGAGAGAGAGGGAGGGAGGGAAGGAAGGACGGAGAGGCAGGCGTAAAGATTACATCTGGATAACATTAGAAGTTCTGGATCCAACTGTACCTGAAGCTCCTTGAACTTGATAGATGTTGAGCCTATTACATTCCTATTTATTTTGTTTAAGCCAGTTTGAGTTTATTTTCCTGTCACTTACGTCTGAAACAGGCATGACAGATAAAGCCCCTATCCTGGGCCCTTGTCAGGTCATCCCTGACTCAGCCCTCTTCTCTGTTCTCCACATCCAAATAGTCACCCTGTCTTGTGGAGATCCGTGTCTGCCCGTAAACCTGTCTCCGTGTCTCTCTCGTTTTCCGTTTTTATGCCTCCATTTCCTATCTCTCACACCGCTACAGCCCCCAGGGGATGCGGCTCTAGTTCTGATAACTAGATAGGCCTGCCCACGACCCTTCACTTCGTGGCTGTGTCCACCCTTGCCTGCTGTTTCTGTACCATTCTCCAATCCCAGGGTTCTCCTTCCAAAACGTAGATCTAACTCCATCAGCCTCCTGTTTAGAGACATGTGTTCCATGACAAGAGACAGAGACGCGGATTGCTAAAGCAAAAGCAAACAAACAAAAATAAAAGTTGTTTACCGAATCATATAGTGGAAAAGTCCATGGGTAGTTGGCTTCATGCATACCTGGACCCAGCTCTCCAGACATTTTTATCAGAGGCTGGGTGTGGTGGCTCACGCCTGTAATCCCAGCACTTGGAAAAGCTAAAGCAGGCGGATCACTTGAGGCCAGGAGTTTGAGACCAGCCTGATCAACATGGCAAAACCTCGTCTCTATCAAAAATACAAAAAAAAAAAAAAATTAACCAGACATGGTGGTGCATTCCTGTAATCCCAGCTACTCAGGAAACTGAGGCATGAGACTAATTAGAGCCCAAGAGGCAGAGGTTGCAGGGAGCCAAGATCGAACCACTGCACTGCAGACTGGGTGATGGAGCGAGACTCTGTCTCAAAGAAAAAATTTATTAGAACTTGATCGGTCTTATTTCCCTAGCAGGAACTGTCCGTAACCCTTCTGTAAAACTCCTAAGGATGCCCCTCATCAGCTCAGATTGGGTGACATGTCCATCCCTGAGCCAATTACAGTGAATTCTGTTGACCAGGTAAAGGTCACGGGAGCTGCAGAGAGAGGTCTCATAGGCTCCATGGACTGAGAGGGAAGGAGAGAGTGCTCTCCAAAAGAAAAGGGGGTTTTGTTCATAAAAGACTGAACATTGGGTGAGCAAAACTTTATATCCACCGTACCTATCCAAGGTACACCTGCGCCTTCGAGGTTGTGATCAGGCCGCATGGCGTTCTCTGTGGCCTCCTCTGCAGCCACACTTCACCTGACCACCCCCCACCGTGGCCTCTGTGCTCTAGCCAGAATAAACTACTCATCTGTAGACTTCTGCATGTCTGCCAAATGCTCGTTCCTCTCATTCCTCTCTTCAGCAAGCTCCTGTTTAGTTGCAAGGCCCCATTAAACAGGCTGTTTCTTCCAGGAAGGAGTTCCTAAGACCCCACAACACAAGGCGTGGTGCCCAAGGTGGATATGAATGGTTTGGTCTGTGTAGCACTCCTTCCTGCTGCTTCGGGAAAACTCACCCTGGCCCTGATTTTGACTGCTTCTCCTCCACCCATATGCCACAATGGTCACCTATTGTAGTGTGCTGGGTGCCTTGGCCATGGGAGTGGGCACGTGACCCAAGTCGGGTCAGGAAACAAACACTACCTAGTTTTGGGGTTCTTATACCAGGCAGTTGTATAAATTCAAACCTTAGGCTGAAGCAAGCAGACACTCAAGGTAATAACTTAGGGTAGAGTTTTTCCCATCCAGAGCCTTGGTTAAACTAGATGTGCTGCAGTGTTTTCTACTTTGTGGGGTCACCTTCAAGTTTACTGCAGGAATTCAAGTTGAAGCTTTTAGCATATGGCAGGACAAACTGAGGCCAAGGTAAGTTACATGGTTCTTTTGAAATCCACAGCCCGTACATGCCAGACCTGAGCCTGGATCTCAAGCATGTAGGATTCCAAACCCCAAGCCCTTTCCACTGGACAGATCTTCTCCATATGCTTGGAGGAAAAATGCGACCACTGATCTCTTTATATTCTTCCCACCATAAGACCTTCATGCAATTAGAATACCGTCAAGATACATACGGAGGGCAAATCCCTCTTTGCTGAAAGTGCAATGACTGAGCATTACCCTGAAGTAGGGACAGGTTCTGATATTTATGTCTGGCAAGAATAATTGAATTAATACAATTGTCTGGCACAAATAATTGAATTATACAATGATAATTATATAGAGAAGCTAACATGAATCAAGAAAGCATCAGAAATATGAAAAAAGGACATGAATAGGAAATTCACAAAAGGAGAAAGGCGTGTATTTCATAAATTTTATTCATTTCATGAATATTATTCATCCTTAAAGAGGAAAATAATTCTGACGTGCTGTAACATGGGTGAACTCTATGGACATCATTCCAGGTGAAATGAGCCAGTTAAAAAAGACAAATACTGCAGGATTCCAATCGCATCAGGTACCTGAAGTAGTGAAACTCATAGAAACAGAAAGTAGAATGGTGGTGGCCAGGGGCTGGGAACAAGAGGAGACGTGGAATCAGTGTTCTGTGGGGACAGAGTTCCAGTTGAGGGACAGATGAAAAGAGTTCTGGAGATAGATGGCAGTGATGGTTGCATAACATTATTAATGTATTTGATACCATTGAACTGTGCCCATAAATAAATGGTTAAGATGGAAAATTTTATGCACTGTCAATTTTACTGCAATTTAAAAACAGTAAAAGGCTACGCACAGTTGCTCACACTTGTAATCCCAGCACTTTGGGAAGCCGAGACGTGAGGATCGCTTGAGCCCAAGAGTTTGAGACCAGCCTGGGCAACACAGTGAGACCCGTCTCTACAAAAAATAAAAAATCAGCCAGGCATGGTGGTGTGCGCCTGTGGTCCCAGCTACTTGGGAGGCTGAGTCAGGAGGAGCGCTTGAGCCTGGGAGGTCAAGGCTGCGATGAACTATGATGGTGCCAGTGCACCCAGCCTGGGTGACATAGTGAGACCTTGTCTCTTAAAAAACAAACAAAAAAAACCCTTAACTTAATCATAGCTCCCAAAACACCTCCCTACCTTTTTTTCAAACAAGGTGATACTCACAGGCTCTGAATATTAGGATTAGGAAAAGGATGTAACTTTTTAGGGGAGGGCCACATTTAGCCCACCACAGCCTCCTTGAAGTTTCTTGAGAACATAAGCTTGGTTCTACCTCTGAGCATTTACCCGGAACATTCTTCCTGAATCTAATCAGTATCATTGTCCAAGCCACCATCATACTGAAGGTCAGTCAGGATTTGCTGATGGATTGGATATGCATAATTCTGAGCAGCTGGGAGGATGGAGTCACCCTTTACTGAGATGGGCCGACTGAGGGTGCATAGCTGTGTCAGCGATGAGAGGTCAGGTGAGATGACGTGTTCACTGGTAGCCATGTTAAGATAGAAAGTCCTATAAGACATCTAAGTGGAAATTTCCTATAAACAGTGGATGGATGGAATTCATGGGTGAGTTTGAGCTCGAGCTATAAATCTGAGACTTAACAATTGTATTTTTAGTAAAGCTGAGGTTTCTCCATGTTGGTCAGGCTGGTCTCAAACTCCGGACCTCAGGCAATCTGCCCACCTCAGCCTCCCAAAGTACTGGGATTACAGGCGTGAGCCATTGTGCCCAGGCTTGGCCACACTTTAGACAGGCTTGTGAATCTCCTGCTAGGCCCATCCAAGACCCAGTTTTGGGGAAGACACTGCTAAGTGAGTTTAGCCAGAACCTTCCGCCTTCAACATCTGATCCCCTTTGATATCTGATTGGATTCCTCCTGTCGCCTGGGCCTGCCATCAGCAGGAATCCTGTAAGGTCAGTTTAACCAGAATCCCCCTTATCTCTGAAGTGTCCTCTTAGTAATTTTCTAGCCGCTGCTCCTGCCCCTGCTCCTTGGCTATGAATTCCCACTCACCATGCTGCTTTCAGGAATTAACCCAGCCTCTCTCACCAGCCTCAAGTCCCTGTAGTAGCAGTCCCTGCACCCACTGCAGTGATCCCAAATAAAATCTGCCCATCATGCTTTAACAAATGTCACAGAGCGATTTTTTCCTTTTGGCACCTCAGAAGCAAATGCAGGCATTTTTTCACTCCCTCCTGCTTTCAGCCTTGCAAAATATGCACCTCAAAGGCAGACCAGGGCCTCTATCTGGGGAGCTGTTGGGGACAGCAGTATTTCAAAGCATTTCTAGGTTTGGGATCCAGAGGCTTTTCTTTCACCCCAGGGCAATTTACTGCAGTAAGATTAGGGGCTGAGAGAGAGGTATGCTATTCATCTGTAAAGTGTTAGCAGGGTCATGGAGAAAGAGGGGCCCTAGGACACCTCTCTGGGAAGCTGATTCTCTTAAACAGTGCATCCCATCCCCCGTGGGGGTGTGCAAGCCTCCCGGGTTACAAGTATCCTAATTTGAAGGTCACAGCTCCAGTGACCTTCAGACCTCTGATTGATTTGGGAGCCTCCAGCCCTCTGGCCCACTCTGGCTCCCCTGGGAGGCTCCTGGGCAGCCAGGCCAGACTCAGGGACGCCAGGAGCGTCTTGTCCTTAATCCCTCTGGCTGCGGGGCCAGGAAGGAGACTTGTTCCTTTGACCTCTCCATCTTCCACCCCAGCAGAGGAGGGGTAGCCTGAGACCCCTGCCTGACACCAAGACACAGGATTTCTCTCCCAGTAGGGTATAGGGAGTGCAGAGCTAGAAAGGGGAGAAAGTAGCATTGCTTCCATAACCAGCAATGGGGGAGGTGTTGGCCCCGTTAAGGTTTTCACATTCAGGAAGAGGGTGCAGATGCAGACCCAGCCTACACTCCCATCCCTTTCTGGGGCAGGTGACCCCAAAACCCCGTTTCCAGCTGCAGTGGGAAGGATTCAAGTGAGAATCAAAAACCCCCTAACTCCTTGCTACCTCCCTCAGCCTCAGTATCCCCAGTCGCCTAGAAGGCCTCAGCTTCCTGGACACCAGAAGAGGGGGCATGGAGGACGGGGCAGAAGGTCCTACCCAATTTACCCTGCACATCAAAGAGCTGGATGACTCCCAGCCCCAGAGAGGAGCCAGCCCTCTGGAGGACTAATTGCTGAGGCCTTCCTTGTCCCTTAGGTGCCCCCTCACAGGACGTTGGCAGGCAGATCTCCTGGAAGCTTCCTCCCTCCCTTCTAGTGCCGACCAGAAGAATTCGGAGACCTTGCCTAGGGACACTCAGGTGTAAGCTATAAACAATATTCTGTCAGACATCAGCAACAGCGCATCCACTCATTCAACAAGTATGTTTCATGCCTGTGCCCTGGGCACTGTGTTAAATTCTAGGAAGTCCAGGGGAGCTGGAGACAGGTCTGTTTTCTCCTGGAATGGACGGAATGGGGTGTGGGAATGGACAAACAGAATAGAGATAATTTTTTTTTTTTTTAGACAGAGTCTCGCTCTGTCACCCAGGCTGCAGTGCAATGGCGTGATCTCGGCTCACTGCAAACTCCGCCTCCTGGGTTCAAGCGATTCTCCTGCCTCAGCCTCCCGAGTAGCTGGGATTACAGGCCCCCACTACCACGACCAGATAATTTTTGTATTTTTAGTAGAGATGGGGTTTCGCCATATTGGCCAGGCTAGTCTTGAACTCTTGACCTCAGGTGATCCACATGCTTCGGCCTCCCAAAGTGCTGGGATGATAGGCGTGAGTCACTGTGCCTGGCAAGATAATTTTTAAAATGAATGGAGTTAGGCAATGACGTGTTTTAGGATCTGACACCGAGCACAGGCAACAAAAGTGAAAACAGTCAAATGGGACTATATCAGATGTAAAATGTGCCTCAAAGAACACGGCAATTGACAGAATGCAAAGGCAAACTATGGAATAAGAGAAAATATTTGTAAATGACACATCTGATATATGCTTAATATTGAAAGTATATTCAGAAGTCCAACAACTTAACAAAAAATCAAATAACACAATTTGAAAATGGGCAAAGAGCTTGAACAGACACTTCTCCAAAGAAGATTCACAAATGGCAAATAAGCACTTTAAAAAATGTTCATTATTAATCATTAAAGAAAAGCAATTCAAAACCACAATGAGATACCCGCTCATACCTATTGGGATGGCTACTATCAAAAAAAAAAGAAAAAAGGGAAGGTGAAGTGTAAAAGGCAATGTGTATTTCTGAAGTAGAGATGGGGGTTTCACCCTGTTGACCAGGCTGGTCTCGAACTCCTGACCTCAGGCAATCTGCCTGCCTTGGCCTCCCAAAGTTCTGGGATTACAGGCATGAGCCACCGTGCCCAGGCTTGGCCAAACTTTAACAGGCTTCTGAATTTTCTGCTAGGCCTATCTAAGCCCCAGTTTCAGGGAAGAACCCTGCTTTAGAAAATGGGCCCCAGTCCCCTAGAACGCCTTAGCTTCCTGCACATCAGAGGAGGGGCCGTGGAGGGAGGAGCAGAAGGTTCCACCCCATTCACCCTGCAAATCTAATAGCAGGAATATTCTCAGCCCCAGTGCAGAGCCAGCCCTCTGGGGGTCCAAGAGCCAAGCTCTGCCTGTCCCTCAGGTGCCCCATCACAGGACAGTGGTAGAGATGGCACTGTTGGTGGGAATATAAAATGGTACAGCCACTGTGGAAGACAGTATGGCAGTTCCTCAAAAATTTAAAAGTAGAATCACCGTATGATCCAGCAATTCCAATTCCAGGTATTTACCCAAAAGAAAACATGATCTCAGAGAGATATGTGTGCAGCCATGTTCCTAACAGCACTATTCACAATAGCCAAGAGGTTGAAGCAAACCAAATGCACATCAACAGATAAATGGACAGTGGAAATGTGGTGTATGCATACAGTGGAACATTATTCAGCATAAAAAAGAAAATCCTGGGATATAACATGACTGAACCTTGAGGACCTTGTGCTAAGTGAAGGAAGGCAGTCACAAGACGACAGATATTATTATCTCACTTATATGAGTTATGGAGACAAATTCATAAAAATAAAAAGTAGAATGGTGGTTACCAGAGACTGGTGTAGGGAGCAATGGGGAGCTGTTTTTTCATGGTTATGGAGTTTTTGATTTGCCTGTAATGGCCACCATACATTTCATACAGATGAAAGAGTTCTGGAGACCTGTTTCACAATAATGTAAAAATACTTAACATTCCTAAATTGTACACTTAATTAAGATGGTAAACTTTATGTTATGTGGTTTTTTACCATGATAAAATAATTAATGAAGATCATAAAACTGAGGAAATGGCTGGTTCCTTGGGAATTTCTACATAGTAGGGACTTCGGAGGGTAAAGAGAAGGGACCTTGAAGCTGGTTTGTATATAGCTTTATAAACAACCTTGAGAAGACACAACTTGTCCACATGAAGGAATGGGGGTTAATTATAGGGGTGAGGCCATATACAGCATGGCAGACATTGCTGGAGGGTGACCGAGGCTATTTGAGCTGAGGTTCTCAGAAAAGGCCTCTCCAGGAGGTGACATTTAAATTGAAGGAAGCCAAACTAGGATCTGTCAAGCGAAGATCTGAGGGAAGAACACACAGAGAAGTGAGAAGACAATGGAGAGAAAATGTTGGCGAGGGAGAAAGAAACCCAGTGTGGCTGAAGCACAGCCAGTGGAGAGGTGAGAGGAGGCGACTCTGGGCTAGGGTGAGGGTTTGTAAAGGTGGATGGTCCACAGCAACGCCACCATTCATAAGAACAGCTATAACTATTATTTCTTTTTTTGTTTTTTCGAGATGGAGTCTTGCTCTGTCGCCCAAGCTGGCATACAGTGGCATGATCTTGGTTCACTGCAACATCCGTCTCCCAGGTTCAAGCGATTCTCCTGCCTCAGCCTCCTGAGTAGCTGGGATTACAGGCATGCGCCACCATGCCCAGCTAACTTTTGTCTTTTTAATACAGACAGGGTTTTGCCCTGTTGGCCAGGCTGGTCTTAAACTCCTGATCTCAGTTGATCCACCCACCTGGACCTCCCAAAGTGCTGGGATTATAGGCGTGAGCCACCAC
>CAUYQU010008882.1:0-57051 GCA_963574635.1 Cheracebus regulus
TGGAACAGAACAGAGGCCTCGGAGGCAACACCACACATCTACAACCATCCAATCTTTGACAAACCTGACAAAAACAAGCAATGGGGAAAGGAGTCCCTGTTTAATAAATGGTGTTGGGAAAACTGGCTTGCCATGTGCAGAAAGCAGAAACTGGACCCCTTCCTGACACCTTACACTAAAATTAACTCCAGATGGATTAAAGACTTAAACCTAAGACCTGACACTATAAAAACCCTAGAAGAAAACTTAGGCAAAACCATTCTGGACATAGGTATAGGCAAGGACTCCATGACCAAAACACCAAAAGCATTGGCAACAAAAGCCAAAATAGTCATATGGGACCTAATCAAACTCCACAGCTTCTGCACGGCAAAAGAAATAGTCATTAAAGTGAATTGGCAACCAACAGAATGGGAAAAAATCTTTGCAGTCTACTCATCTGACAAAGGGCTAATATCCAGAATCTAAAAAGAACTAAAACAGATTTACAAGAAAAAAACAAGCCCATTCAAAAGTGGATGAAGGATATGAACAGACACTTTACAAAAGAAGACATGCATGAGGCCAACAAACATGAAAAAGTGTTCAAAAATTGAAATACGATCTCACGCCAGTTACAATGGCGATTATTAAAAAATCTGGAGACAACAGATGCTGGAGAGGATGTGGAGAAATAGGAACACTTTTACACTGTTGGTAGGAGTGTAAACTAGTTCAACCATTGTGGAAGACAGTGTGGAGATTCCTCAAGGACCTAGAGATAGAAATTCCATTTGACCCAGCAATCCCATTACTGGGTATATATCCAAAGGATTATAACTCGTTCTACTATAAGGACACATGCACATGAATGTTCATTGCAGCACTGTTTACAATAGCAAAGACCTGGAACCAACCCAAATGCCCATCACTGATAGACTGGACAGGGAAAATGTGGCACATACACACCATGGAATACTATGCAGCCATAAGAAATGATGAGTTCGTGTCCTTTGTAGGGACATGGATGAACCTGGAAACCATCATTCTCAGTAAACTGACACAAGAACAGAAAATCAAACACCACTTGTTCTCACTCATAGGTGGGTGTTGAACAATGAGAACACATGGACACAGGGAGGGGAGCATCACACACTGGGATTTGTTGGGGAGAAATAAGGGAGGGACAGCGTGGGGTGGGGAGTTGGGGAGAGATAGCATGGGGAGAAAAGCCAGATATAGGTGATGGGGAGGAAGGCAGCAAATCACACTTCCATGTGTGTACCTATGCAACAGTCTTGCATGTTCTTCACATGTACTCCCAAACCTAAAATGCAATTAAAAAAAAAAAGATGCAGTCTCACTCTGTTGCCCAGGCTGGAGTGCAGTGGCATGATCTTGACTTACTGCAACCTCTGCCTCCCAGGTTGGTTTAAGCAATTCTCCTGCCTCAACCTCCCAGGCACCCACCGCCATGCCAGGGTAATTTTTAGTAGAGATAGGGTATCACCATGTTGACTAGGCTGGTCTTGAACTCCTGACCACAAGTGATCTGCCTGCCTCTGCCTCCCAAAGTGTTAGGATTATAGGCATGAGCCACAGTGCTAGGTCTAAATACACTTCTTGAATAAAAACAGCATGTTCTACACTGTATCTCAGAGGTCTTTGTGGGATTGAGCTCCAGTTATGTGTAGAAGTAACCTGCTCATTCATGCATGCTGAATTGGCTTCCTTCCCTGCTAGTCCCACTTTTCTTCTTCTCTACAGGAATTTCTTGGGATCACCTCCCAAGTAAACTACTTGCAACTGAAATCTTGCCTTAGACTCTGCATCTAAGGAAACCCAACAGACTTTATCACTTTTCTCCTCCCCTGTGCATTTCATCTCTTACCCCACCAACCAGAACTCATATCCAGCTTCCTCCAGGGACATAGAAGGGTCATACCCATTTGCCAACCTGACCCTGTAATAAATTGAATACTGGCCCGGAAACAGCATCCCTTTGAGAAACTCAGTCCTCTACTAACAGTCTTACAGTTCACACTGGCTCAGTTCTGTTCAGCCACACGTCCCTCAGTGTGGGTCAGTTGAGCTCGATTACAGGGATCCCTATGGAACCATCTTATCTACCTGCTTGCTGAACCAAATAGCTGACACTCTTTTCTATTCACCTTCCCATTCTCTAGTTGATGGCGAGGGCATGGAGATTACTTTAAGGAGCAGGCAACTACAAAGGTGCTAATATCGAACTAATTTTCACAGGGCACTAGGTGAGTGAGCTGAATTTACCAGTATATGTTGCTTCCAGAATGCGTTGCTGGTGAATAAAATAGAAACCACAAGTTGAAAGTGCAACTAAATTATTATCTACACTATAATAAGTCAGTGGGAGAAAAAAGCATACAAACAGTTCAAAATTCTATCTCTAGCAAGGAGGCTGAAGTTCATGTGCCTATTGACAATTCAAATTATTTATATTTTGACCTCATTCTTTAGCTTTGGCATAAACTCTGCTGAGATTCCTACTATTAGATGGGTTGTGTGTCTAGTTGCTGCTTGCTGCATTTATGTGCAGTTTCTTCATGACAGTGTCATACTTGGGTACCCATTGTCAGAACCACTCAGAAAAAGGTTTAGGCAGTTTCATCTTTCATTAAAACTAACATCTTCCACCTAGCCAATTTCTCCTCACTGTGGTCAAAAGCAGCCAAATTATTTCTCTCTTTTGTCATTTTTTCTTCCCATTTTGCTTCTTCCTTTCTTGAAGAACTTGCTAATTTAACTACGTTAAGTCACTTTAATACCTTGCTCTCCTCTGACATAAAAAATTCCCACTAAGGGTTCCCTCTCCAATCAATAATCCCACTCATTAATCAGATCTTTCTTTTCTTTACAATAATATTAAAATCTTAATCTTTATATAAAATTTTCAGATTTTTGAATGTTGACAGTAAAATAAAATAATAAATATATCACTCTTATGTCCAAAAGGAGCACATCTTCAGCCTGAACAAGGCCTGCTTTAGTTGGTCGGTAGCTTCTGGTAACTGGATGAAAATATTTTCTTTGCCTGTGGTTCCACTAATACACTGTGATGCTTCAGACTTCCCTTCTTTCTTTTTGACTGCTCCTTTAATCTAGAATTTTCCCTCTCTCTCCTCAAACTGGCTTATTACTTCTTAAAACCTTCCTCAGTGATGTATTAGCTGTGAAAATGTCCCTTCTCCTCTCACCCCATCAATCCAAGTCTATAATTCTTTCCGTATAATGCTTGGATCTTCCATACACACCATCAGCTATTTTTAACATGCCATATGGCTTCTTGGGGCATTCTGGGTTCTTCTACCAGACAATTCTTGGATCTCAGAACCTTGCCCTGTACAATCAGTGTATTAATTCCCTTTTTTTTTTTTTTGAGATGGAGTCTCACTGTGTCCGCGAGTGGCATAATCTTGGCTCACTGCCTCCTAGACTTAAGTGATTCTCGTGCCTCAGTTGCCTGAGTAGCTGAGACTACAGGTATATGCCATCACACAGGGCTAGTTTTTGTATTGTTGTTGGAAATGAGGTTTCACCATGTTGACCAGGCTGATCTCAAACTCCAATTAGGTAATCTGCCCGCTTCGACCTCCCAAAATGCTGGGATCACAGGCATAAGCCACCATGCCTGGCACAGTCAGTGTATCCATATTTCCAATACCTTAAGATATAGTACCTCCAGATACTTGCAGGTACCAAAATACATGCCTGGAACATCGATGGTACCCAATGAATGTGAATTGGATCAAGGATGAGGAGAATGAATGAATGGAAAATTTCTTAACTATATCACGAGTTAGAGTTCTTCACAGCAAAGAATATAGTATCTAGTCAGTGGGGCTGGTTGTGTCTGACTTCAAAAGTGTGATGTTAAATTTGAGGAATAGCAAAAGGGCATCTCTAATATCTTGCTGTTTATCTCATCTCAACAACCCCCACCTGTTATCATCAGCACCTAGTAACTTGTTTGCTTACCCTAATTCAGTGGTTCTCTGTTGAGAGTGATTTTGCATCCCAGAGAATACTTGGCAGTGCCTGAAGACATTTTTGGTTGTTGCAGTTGGGGTTTCCTAGTGGCATCTAGTGGGTACAGATCAGGGATGCTGTTAAACTGACTGAATGCACAGGACAGCCCCTTACAACAAATAATTCCCCAGTCCAAAATACCATTAGTCCTGAAGCCAAGAAACCTTGGCCTAAGAGACACCCACTTTTGCTGATGCATTAGTAGGCACCCAAGGAACATTTAACGGATTGAGGTAATTAGCAGATCCATGATGATTCAGAACAGAGAGTGAGATGTAGAAGTAACAACTTGGAGACATATTGGCTTAGGTTAGAATGTCGTCCACAAGAAGCTGCCAACCTGACCTGAGCTTGCTCCTTTCAGAGCTCACAGAATCTCTCCAAGACTTCAGAATTGCTTTGTGCTATACATGATTGGTAGGCGACCTTTTCAGATGAATTCAGCTTGAATTGTGCAACTGACATTAAAGAAACAAATGGACTTGGTTTTCCCCTGTGGTTTAAATATGGAACTATAGCAGTTTCCTCTATAAAAATTGACACTTTCTATCTGGTTCATGTGGAAAAATACCATTATTACACCAGTAAAAACCACCTTTTACTGAGCACTTACTGCTGTCGGTCAAATAGTGTCCGCCAAAAAGAGATGTTGACATTCTAGCCCCTAGTTTCTGTGAATATTTCCTTCTTTGGATACACAGTTTTTGCATATGCAATTAAGTTAAGATGAGGTCACATTAGATTAGGGTGGTGTCTTTAGGAGAGAGAGCAATTTTGAGACATGCAATCATATAAGGAAGAAGGCATGTGGTGCAGAGGCAGGAATCCAAGTGACGCAGCTACAGCAAGTACTGCCAAGTACCCTTTGGAGGCTAGGAAGAGGCAAGAAAGGATTCTTCCTTAGAGCCCTGATTTCACACTTACCAGCCCCCAGAACTGTGAGAGAATACGTTTCTGCTATTTTTAAGCCACTCAGTTTGTAATAATTTGTTATGACAGCCACAGGCAACGTATATACTTACTATCAATATATGCCTGGAGCAGTGTATGTATTACCTCACTAAATCCTCACGGCTACCCTTAAGCAACATTATCCCATTTTACACGGGATGAAATTGTGGCATGAAGAAGTTCCATCACTGCCCCATGGCTCCATAGCCAACAGCAATAGAGCCAAGATTCAAATTCATGTCTGTCTGATTTCAAGAGCCAAGACCTAACCACACCGCTCAGTAGGTTCCATGCAAACCAGTTTCTCCTCTTTGTGCCCCTGGCCCTTGAAAAGTCAGAATTTTAATCAGAGCCTTGCTGCTTCTGTTTTTCCCTCAACATGTGGGGTGCAGTCTCCATGGAACCTCTCACTGGGTTCCATTTTTAAAAAACTAAAACATACTTATCCAAGGTTAACTCTTCTGTCATGTCCCTCACAGTGAGTGATCCATTTGAATTCCCCACACCTCTGCTATCTTGGACAGCTTTTGCCTGGGGCCATGAGACTGGGGCAGTTCCCTCCCTGTTTGGCTGCCCTCCCTGAGCAACCTTGAGGTGAGACCTCCCAAGGAGACACAGGAAGTCTCTGGGATTTGATTCCACAGACCCTCTGGGCTCAGAGTCTCCACTCAGCCTGTCCTTGGCTCTCTGGTTTGTGTTCACAGATGGGGACCAGAGAGCCAAACCAAGAACACACACGAAAAGGAATCCTTTCACCTTGACCAACTCCTACCTACTGTTTCTCACCTATGAGGGTGCACAGGACTGTAGCCAAGCAGCCCAGGCAAAAGGTGGTGAAGTACACCGTCTCTATTTCAGCCCTGGACTTATAACATGTCTGCATGTGTTTCCTCACCTGTAAGATGGAATACTGAACACAGAGACCTCAAGAAAGTTTCTTGTATTTCCAAAAACCACAGCCACAGCCAGAATCCAGGTCAGTCTCAGCCTCTCAAGCCTCATGTCCACTTTCTTGACCTCACCAGGAACCAGTCAGCACCCAAGCCAAGCAGAGGAACCTGTGTTCCTGTCCTCTACAAGCCCAGGGAAGGCTCACAGGCAGGGCAGAGCTGTTGCCTCCCCAGCTCTGCTCTCCAGAGAGGGATGAACCTCCCAGTTCCTGGGAAGCTGGTGGGCCAGCCATTCTCCTACAGTACTGACCACTTGATGGAGGTTGTGGGACAAGTGCTAATGCCTTTGACTCTCCTGGGGCTCCATGAAGTAACCCCATGTGTATGAGTCTGTTTTCATACTACTGATAAAGACAGACCAGAGACTGGGACAAAAAAGAGGTTTAATTGACTCAGTTTCCACATGGCTGGGAGGCCTCACAATCATGGTGGAAGAGGAGGAGGAGCAAGTCACATCTTACATGGATGGCGGCAGGCAAAGAGAGACACCATGTGCAGGGAAACTCCTGTTTTTAAAACCATCAGATCTCATGAGACTTATTCACTATCATGAAAACAGCACAGGAAGGACCCCCACTATGATTTAATTACCTCCCACTGGGTTCCTCCCATGAAACATGGGATTGTGATGAGAACAATTCAAGATGAGATTTGGGTGACACAGCCAAACCATATCACCATGCCTAGGGCCACTGCTCATACCCCAGGCCCTCTTTTATTCCTCTGACCCTCAGCCTATCTACCTCTCCTCCAGGAGCTGCATGGCTCCTCCTACCTTCTAAGTTTCCTTCTAAGTACTAATTATGAGACCTGATATTTTGGGGGACTTACTTTATGACCAGCAACCTTCTAGGCTCAAAACCATCTCACATAAACCTCACCACAGCCCACTGGGCAGGCATCATTATCAGAGTGGACTGTACCCTTTGGGTGGGCTGTACCCTCTCTCTAGAAGCTGATGGGCTGAATAATGACCCCCAAAGATATCCAGGCCATAAGTCCTGGAAGCTGTGGCTGTTACCTTCCATGGCAAAAGGAACTTTGCAAATATGTTTAAGATCTTGCAATGGGAAGATTATCCTGGATTGTCCAGTGAGTCCTAAATACAATCACAAATACCCCTATAAGAGGAGGTTAGAGGGAGATCTGACGTGGTGAAAAGGAGGCAACATGAAAGAAGCAGAGAAAAATTTGACAGTGCTCTGCTACTGGCTTTGAAGGTGGAGGAATGAGATGAAAACCAGGAAGTCTGACTTGAAAGCTGGAGTGGCAAGGGAGCCAATCCCCACTAGAGCTTCCGGAGGCAGCACTGCCCTGCTGACACCTGGACTTCAGCCCAGTAACACAAATTCTGGACTTCTGGCCTCCAGAACTGCAACAGCCTACATCTGTGTTCCTTCAAGCCACTACATTTGTGGCGACTTGTTACAGCAGCCACAGGCACCTCTTGCTGAATTCCTCAGCTGGGTTTCCCAGAGCTGGCTCCTCCTCCCCACTCAGGTCTCCATTCAAATGGTGCCAACTAGACAGGCCCCACTGACCGACAATCGAAGGGCCGTGCCTCCTCCCCCAGGTTACCTTTTGTTATCCAGCCTACTTAGTTTCTCACCTGGAATGGTTCTGTTCATGCATTTTTTTCTTTATTTCTTCTAAAGGAAAGTACAGGAAACATGTGCAGAAGGTACAGGTTTGTTACATAGGTATATGTGTGTGCCATGGAGGTTTGCTGCACCTGTTGACCTGTCCTTTAACTTCCCTCCCCTCAAACCCCACCCCTCAGCAGGCCCTGGTGTGTGGTGTTCCCCTCTGTGTTTTCTTGCTTTTTGGCTCTCTCCCCTCACTAGGCAGCATTTTGTAAGGACAGGGACGTTGTATGTCTTGTTCACCACAATCTCGGCAGCCTATAAGAGTGCCCAGCATATCACAGGACTCCATGGAGGGTTGTTAATTGAACATATACTTTGAATATGCAGAAAATGAAGCTAAAAACTGCCCCAAGCCACCCAGTGAGGAAATGACAGCTCTGGAGCTCAGACTTAGCCACCAAGATCTTCCCCCTGCCCACCACTGCAAGAGGTTTCACCAACAGCTCCAGCTCCCTCTTGGATGAGGCAAACAGTACAGGGGTTGAGAGCATGGACTCTGGAGAAAGAGCAAATGGGTTCTTATCTTGACTATGCCATGAAACAACTGTTTGATTTGGGACAACCAGATGCACCTGTCTGTGCCATCATTTGCAGAATGATAGGACCTAATTTACAGGTTTGTTGTGAGAATGGAGCAGTTAACCATATGGAAAGCACCTACTTCAGCCCTGGCATACCATCCTATAAGGAAAGATTAACTTTTCCTATCATTCTATGCCATTCCCAAAGGTGAAGCCATGAACTGCTAGTGTATACTAAGCACAGAAGAAATAGATCTGAATAAACTAACTTCTTAAGTCTAAGCACAAGCACTAAACCCAGAATAAGGAAAAAGGGAGGAAGCTCAGTAATTTGAACTTTAACAATTGGATGAGAATGGACCGAGCACTTTGGTGTGGAGAAGCAACTCTTCAAATGGACACAGATGGGCTGTCACAGCTTCATTTTTGGGCCATGATTAACAGTAGGGATCTCAGCATAGAAATATTACTGCCCTGGGAGGCCCACAGTAGCTATCTTCAGTGGATTTCTACCATGCCACTGTGAAACCTCCATATGTTTTCCATCGAGATCCACTCTGAATGAAGTGATGCCCACATGGGTAATATCCTCCTCAGGCCCACAGAGCTGCACTTGGAAAAGGGGTCTCTGGGGGTCAGAGAGAATTTCCACAGTTTCAACTGATGGCCGTGAGTTTCCAGTTGGCTGGAAACTGTGAGACTTGGAGGGGCCCCTTGTCTCAGCAGAGTGCTCAGTGCTTGCCTATGGCTAAGAACATGGACTTGGGTTCCTAGATTCAATGTTAGGACTTTAGGAACCTTTAACAAACACATGCTTTTTCTTTTTTAATTATACTTTAAGTTCTGGGGTATATGTGCAGATCATGCGGGTTTGTTACATAGGTATACACGTGCCATGGTGGTTTGCTGCATCCATCCTCCCGTCATCTACATTAGGAATTTCTCCTAATGTTATCTATCCCTCCTCAATCCCCCCACCCCCTGCTATCCGTCCCTTAGCCCCCACCCCCGGCAGGCTCCATTGTATGATGCTCCCCTCTCTGCTCTGCTATAAAGAGATAGATCCCAACTGGAGGAGAAAAGAAGACATTGAGCTAAGAAGTACAGTTAATTCCCCAAAATCCAACCTTCAGGCAAGCCACTCCCTCTTACACGGGGAGGAGTGAATCAGAGGTGAGAGATCCCCATGGAGGCTGCTCCATTGGAAAGATCAGGAAGGAAGATAGGTGTCGCCTACCTAATCTTTTGGAGTATCATTTTTATTATCTTTCAAATAAGAATCATATCCACATAACAGCATTGGTATGAAGACAAAATATAAGAAATGCAAAGTAATTTAGCACCATATCTGGCAGATGGTATATACCCAGTAAGTCCTTATTATATTTATTTGCATGTTTACAAATGAGAGAAGGGTTTGAATGCAGCATCAGATACAAAGAGAACTAGTATGTTTACAGAACTTTCTATATTTCAGTTACATGCCCCCTAATTTATTCCCTACTCAGAACAAAGAAGGCAATAATGTTCTTTTTTACAGGTAATAAAACAAAGACTGAGAGGAAACATAGACAAGTAATTGAATGGGGGTCAGAATACATCCACCCACTTTCCACTGCTGAAGTTAAAAGAAGACTCGGTAGGTGCAATGTGAATCAGGAGAGGAAGTGATGGGCTGACTGAAACAGCCCATTACAGAGCATTCACTTCAGTTTTGGGAGATAATGATGGCCAAGAATATGGCTTAGAGATAGGTGCCGCAAAGGCTGGTAAAGGCAAGAAGCCTCCTGAGGTCGAGGTGCGGATGGGTTCTCACCATGGGCATGAATGTCTCCTGGAATGAGAATGAAAGTTGCATGCAGGAAAACACCAGCTGGCACGTAGACAGATTTTGAAGGATTTTCAGCAGTAGTCTCTAGTACCCTGGAGAAGCAGATCAGTAAATAACAGATGACTACATTGAGACGCATGCATGAAAGCAGGCAATAATTAGGTTATATATCTACCAATGAAGCAACACTCTGCATAGACTCATTATGTTCTCAGTCTGTTTCTTTAAATACTCAGAACACGCCATCCACCCATCTATCCACCATCCACCCACCCATCCATCCACCCATCCACCTATCCACCTATCCATCCACCCAACCATCCACTCATCCATCCATTTAGTAAGCATTGCATGATTGTCCCATATTCATTAGGTGTTGTGCTGGATGTTGAGGTTTCTGCAGAGAACATACAAACAGGGGTCCTGCTCTCAAAGTTCCCCCACCATCTAGTGAGAAAGACAGATGTTAAACAAGACGTGACGCTAAATGGGTCATGCTAGAAAGAGCACAGGGCACTCTGTAAGCACAGAACAGGGGATCTAAGGTGAAATGTCAGAGACTCTGTTTCTGAAAGAGTCATTTATGTTAATTTCTGAAGGACAAAGAGCAGTTATGCAGATGAAGAGTCAGGGAAGAGCCTGTACCAAGGTCAAGAGGCAAATGGAAAGGTGGTGTGGCCAAGAAAATGAAAGCTCAACATGGTGACACCATAAACTCAAGGGGCCCAGGAATAGAGAGAACCCTGGAGAAGTAGGTAAGTTTAGGCAGAGTCTTTTGAGACATGTTAAAGAGGTTAACCTCAGAGCAATGGGAAGCCTTTGAAGTATCTCAAGCAGACAAGTGGTATAACCTGATATGGTTTGGCTGTGTTCCCACCCAAATCTCAACTTGAATTGTATTTCCCAGGATTCTCATGTGTTGTAGGAGGAATCCACAGGGAGGCAATTGAATCATGGGGGCTGGTCTTTCCCATGCTATTCTCCTGACAGTGAGTAAGTCTCATGAGATTGGATGGGTTTATCAGGGGTTTTGGCTTTTGCCTCTTCCTCATTTTTCTCTTGCTGTTGCCATGCAAGCAGTCCCTTTCACCTCCTGCCATGATTCTGAGGCCTTTCTAGCCATGTGGAACTGTAAGTCAAATTAAACCTCTTTTTCTTCCCAGTTTTGGATATGTCTTTATCAGCAGCATAAAAACAGATTAATACAAACCCTATCTGGACATTAGGATGGTAATTTTGACAGATATATAGAGAATAAGAACATGACTTGAAACAGAATCAGTCAGGATTTTAGAGATGATGTTGGCCTGCACATTTACAATGATGTGGAATTGAGAGAAGCTTCCAGAGTTAAGAGCTATACAGGAGGTCTACAGGAGGTCAGGTATGAGCGAGCTATGGTAGGAGTAAGAGGCCTCCCACACTTCTCAACTCACATCTCACATTTATATCCTGATTTTTTAGCTATATTTTTCTTCAACATGGTCCTCTCAGGTCAAAGGATGGGAATTATCAAGCTCATTGTGATAATGAAAATACTAGGATGCAGACAGTTTAGAGTCATTCCTCCTTACTGCTCTTCTTTGCTGAATAGGATTACAGCTTCTGAGCTATTTTCTAAGGGAATATCTTTTCCTTATGTGTATGAGACAGGTTAGCAGTTCATCAAACTCTTTTCCATGCACATGGACTACAGGTCCCAGCTTGCCATGTAGTTAGGGGTGGCCATGTGACTGAGCTCTGACCAATCAAATATGGTCATGTGATATATGTCATTTCCAGGCTACTCCTCTATCTTCTAGTGGGAGATGAATGCCCAGCATGACCTCAGAAGCCAGAGAACCAAACAAAGGTTTAGAGTCTCTGAATAACTGTAGGCAATTCAGTTTATCCTCCCTCCCCTTGCTGCCAAATAGACAAAAGGTGAGCAAACATTTATTGTGTTAATCCATTGAAATTTAAGGGATTTTTCTATAAAGGAGTTATCATTACCACAACTGATGCAATTTCCAAATTTGCTGGTCCTCCACGTTATTTTACCTGAGGAAATGCCACAGATAAAGAAAAATGCCCCCTTTGCCAGCAGTATTTTCTTAGCATGAACATTAATGTTGCTTGCATCATTCTCTTATATTGGAAGCTCATGATTTCTGCGGGTGTTTTTGCAGAGCACGATGTTTGCTATATATGACACTGCAGGGTCTCTCAGAGCTCCAGCCATGCTCCTGGAGCATTGGTTATAAAAACTAGTTGAGGAAGATAGTCTTCATGCCTTTGAGTGTTGTAAAATGCCTGCAGTGTGCTTCCTGCAATGCCTTCCAGAGCTTTTGGCTCTAGAAATCCCTGTTCTGAAAGATCTTAGTCTCCAGGGGGAACCAGTACTTCAAACAGTGACAACTCAGAATGGTTAGCGCTTTGACAGAGTACATTATTAGTCAACTTTTTCCTGTGGCATCACCACACAATGAACAATCTTCAGATCCCAGTGCCCTAACAACAAACATTCATTTATTTTCATGGGTCAGCAGAGAGGCTGTATTTGGCTGATCTTGGGTGGACTTGCCTGAGCCCTGTTAATTCCAGGCTTCAGGCTGGGGTCAGATCTGTTCCATATTTCTACATTCCAGGATGCAGGTAGAAAAGGCAACATCTGCATAGAGAAAACTTCTGTGCCTCTTACAAGCCCTTGCTCAGAGGGGGCACGCTGTCACTTCTGCCCACAGCACATCACGTGACTAAGTCCAACTTCAAAGGACCAAGAAAGCATATTCCTCCCATGGAGTCTGGTGGGAGAGAATGAGTACTTGCTGAACCACAGTCTAATTTATCAAACAGAGAGTACAAACTGCATAATAAGCAGTAATGGCATAGCGAAGGGGGCATCCATTGGTCCTGGGAAATCGAGAATGGCCAGGCAAGGCAGGGTACATTAGATTTGCGACTTGCAAGACGAATGGAATTAGGCTAATTGGAAGAACAGAAATCATTCATTTCAGGCAAAGGAAACAGTATGTACAGAGTTGGCAACACTATCCGTGAGAGTAAGCATTTGGAAGCTTTCTAAACATCCATCAATAAGAGATTTGTTTAAAAAATACATAGAACGACTAAACTATGGAATACCATGCGTGAGTTAAAAAAGAATTAATTTATATAAAATGACAGAGTTGTAGGACACATTATTAAGTGAGAAAAACAAACTTCAGAACAGTGCATGGAAGATAATATGTAAATAAATCTCATACATGCACATAATAAAAATGCTTTATACAGAGATATGTGTGCAAGTATGCATATGTGTGTGTGTGTGTGTGTATATATATATATATATATATATATATATATATATATATATATACACATTCTCAGAAAGAGATTGAGAGACAGAGAGAAAGAGAGAGAGGTTTTTCCATATGTAAAATCATACACTTTCCAAGAAACCATCAAGAGGAACATATATCAAATGACCAGCAGAGCTAGAGATGAGGTCTCCAGAGACAGCTGAGTGCCATCCAGGGGGGACTCTAGCTTTCTATGAAAAGTTATCATTTTTTACCAAAAAAAAAGTGCTTGTTTGAAACCATTTCACCGAACAGGTTGTGAATGACAGGATGCAAGCAAACAATGCCTTAACCTTTGCCCTCCACTAAACTTGCTGTCTTGAATCCTCCTTTCCCTGACTTCAGGAGGCTGAGGCAGAAGGATCGCTTGAGGCAAGGTTACAGAGAGCTATGATTGCACCACTGCACTCCAGCCTGGGTGACAAAGCAAGATTCTGTCTCTAAAAAAAAAGAAGAAGAAAGAATTATTTGGTATTTTGACAGAAACCAAAAGTCTGGATAACTGGAAGTTAGAATTCGTCAGGTTTTGCTTACTATATAAAATTCATTTCTGTTGAGCATGCATTCCCGAAATAAGTCTTTCTGCCTCGGTTGCTGGCAAAGCTGCTTGGGACTATCTAGAATGTGAGTTGGTGCAGCATACCACTTGTAGCTGGATTGAAAGAGAACCAAAACACTGCCATGACAACAGACCATTTGGGGACCATGCACAGAGCCCTTCACCCTTAATTCTGGGTTTCATCCTATCACCACCTCACCAGTAGTGCTGAAAGTTGTTTCCAAAGTGTGATTATTTCTGTACTTCAACATACAGTGTTTCCTAAATAGAGTCTGCTTGCCCTTGCTCCCCACCCAGGCTTCTGATTTGGTTCCTTTTGTACACTCAGCCTCTCAACTGGGATTGTAACTCAAACTGTTTGACCCACTCTGTGTGTTTTTCCTCTTGACACCAAATACTTGTTATTTTTCCACACTAGTCATTGATTATCCAGTTCCTCCACACCAATTGAGTACCCAACAATTCAATTCAGTTCCAACATTAACTACCCAAAGTTAGTGAAAGCCACAGGTAAAGGCTCAGTCCTACGAGACCATCCCACTTCAGACGCCACCTACAAATGACATTCCCAGACTACCCGCATTTCTGCCTGGTCAACTATAAATCTGGAGGCTCCCATGACCCCTCCTCAGGTTTGATAGTTTGTAAGGACTCACAGAACTCAGGAAAATGCTTTACTTATGTTTTCAGTTTATTATAAAGGATGGAGTGCAGGGAAAACTCAATGAAAGAGACACATAAGGCAAGGTATGGTGGTGAGGGAAGGTGCAAAGTTCCCCTAATCAATTAGACAATTGCCCTCCCAGCACATGGATGTGCCCACACCCCAGAAGCTCCCACACCCTACTAGGGGTTTCTACTGGGGTGTCATTATGTAGGCATGATTAACTAAGGCATTGACTATAGGTGATTGAACTCAATCTCCAGCCTCCTTCCCTCCCTGGGCACTGGGACTTAGGGCTGAAAACTCTCACCCTGAAATTACTGAGTTGGTTTTTCTCGAAACCAGCACCCATCCTGAAGCTATCTAGGGGCCTCAAGGAGTTGCCTCATTACCATAAACTCAGGTATGGACAAAAGGGGTTCATTATGAATTTAAGAAAAGACATTTCTCTCTTTCAGGAAATTCCAAGCGTTTTCATTGCTCTGTGCCGGGAACCTGAAACAAAGACCAAATAGTTCTTTTTATTACACTACACAGGCCAGCCAGCCTCCTTCCCTAATGGATTCTGCCCTGCTCTCCAAAACTGGGTCTTACTGCAGATTTTTATTTCTGGGAACATGCTGTGCCCTCTCCCCTCCTGGCCTTCACCACTGCCCATTGACCTTCCCCAGCCCCTGTCACTAGTTTGCTTTGCCCCTCAGACACAAACCTCTTAAATGCTGATACCAGCCCAGGTCAAACCTGAGGCTACCACATCTCTATCTTCCAGCCTGCTCCCTATGAAAGTTCCTTCCCCTCCAGAGTAGAGGCTGATGATATAATCCGAGCAGAACTTACAAGGGAAACTGCCTCTGCTAGCACAGCTAAGTACCTGGCACTTAACACCCATATTATCAAGATTTATCAGTAATCAGTTAGGCAAAACAAGGGCCTCTTGGGAGGATGGTTTCCATGTATCTAAAATAACAGTTTTCCAAAGCTGATCTTATTCTTTGTTTTTCTCGCTTTTTAAAATTTTTTTTCCTGCAGTAAAACTAAGACATTCATGATGTTTTTTAAAAAGATTATTAAAGTAAAGATCACCTGCTATTATTCACCCCAGAGAGAAGAGCAGTTATCACTGTAACCATATAAGGTATTTATTTCCATTGCATGGGTGCACCACGATTCTTTCCACCACCCTCCTACTTTGGACTGTTTCTTTAACATAGTTCTCCATAATTAGGGTCCTTTATGTAATCACCCAAGAAGTTTTCACTTAATGCCACTTATATATGGTCATTGCTGTAAGAAAATATAATTTCATGGGCCATTAATGGGCTTAACAGTCTTATGTTAAAAAGTAAAAATCCTCTCACTTAATATTTTTAAGTGGGGTTGAAGAAAAAGCAATATGCCATGACCCCTCATTTCACTTCAGCTAATATTTATTTAATGCCTTCCTGAGCCTGATATCCTCTGCATGCTGCTCCATTTAACTCACCCAGCAACCCCATCAGGTAGGCGTTGCTGCCCCTCAGAAAAGGGGAAGTGAGTTCAACAAGGCTAAGTTACTTTGCAAATCTCACAGTATTAAGAGACTACAGAGCCCTGTAAATATTTGTTAAGTTTACTTGTTCCAGGTCTGAGTTCAAGTCCTGGATATCCTTTTGAATTTCATCAGTGTTCCAGTTATCTATTGGCTGCTTAACAAAACTCCCAAGACATAGACAGGTTTAAATTGTTTTTAAAAATGCAATCATTTTATTCCATCTTCTGATTTTGTGGGTCAGGAAGTTGGGCAGGGTTCAGTGGGAGTGTCTTTGTTTCATGTGATGTCAACAGAGCTCACTTAATTAGTTTCTTTTTGAGACAGAGTCTCTTTCTCTTGCCCAGGCTAGAGTGCTGGAAGGCTAGAGTCAGCTCACAGCAACTTCCACCTCCCGAGTTCAAGCGATTCTCCTGCCTCAGCCTCCTGAGTAGCTGGGATTATAAGTGCTCACCACCACACCTGGCTGATTTTTGAATTGTTAATAGACATGGGGTTTCACCATGTTGGTCAGGCTGGTCTGAAACTCAGATCACCTCAAGTGATCTGCCCACCTCAGCCTCCCAAAGTGCTGGGATTACAGGTGTGACTTAATTGTATTTATCAGGTGGATTGACTGGTGGAGAATCTAGGGAACCCTCTCTCACATACCTAATGCCCTGGGGAGATGGTGAGAAGGCTGGGTTTTCCCTGAGACTATACACTGGAATGTCTATCAATGGCCTCTTCAGCATGATATTGCTGGGGTAACCAGACTTCTTCTGTGGTAGCTCAGGGCTCCACTATGAAAGGCAGATGCTGCCAGTTTCTTAAGGGCTGAGTCAAGAAACTGGCACAGCACCATTTCCACCACATCTGATTATACAAAGCAATCACAGAGGCTTCCTGGATTCAGGTAGAGGGAATGTAGATCCTATCTCTTGATCAGAGAAGAATCAAGGTTTTGCAGCCATCTTTAATATGCCCTACCAGTGCTTTCTGATTGGGTTCCAAATTAAGAGATGCCACATGGAAAAGGATTTCGTGGTCAGTAAGTGTGGGAAATAGTGGGTCACAAAGTTGAGCAATTATTGTGTGTGTGTGCTGCAACACTTCTTAATATCTTCCACTATTCCCTCATTCCCTGAATACTTATTGATTGTTTACTTTATACCAGAACCTGTCAGGCTACAAAAATGCTGTCTGGGTGCGGTGGCTCAGGCCTGTAATCCCAGCACTTTGAGAGGCCAAGGCCGGTGGATTACATGAGGTCAGGAGTTCAAGACCAGCCTGGCCAACCTGGTGAAACCCTGTCTCTACTAAAAAAAAATACAAAAATTAGCTGGCGTGGTGGTAGGTGCTTGTAATCCCAGCTACTTGGGAGACTGAGGCAGGAGAATCATTTGAACCTGGGGGGGCAGAGGTTGCAGTAAGCCAAGATTGCACCACTGTACTCCATCCTGGGTGACAGAGTGAGACTCTGTCTCAAAAAAAAAAACAAAAACAAAAACAAAACAAAAAAATGCAACAGTGAACAAAATGGCACATTCTAGTGTGTGTATGTGTGGGGGAATTAGACAAAATCACCCATAGTGTTAGGTCCTACTTTGTGTGACAAAAACAATGATAGAGAATGCCAAGACTTACTCTTTCAGATGGGACAATCAGATGGAAAGAGGAAGAGATATATCAGCAGGTAGCTACACAGTGAGAACAGAAACCATACAGAAGGTTGACACAGAAGCATCAGCAAGGTTCACAGCTCCCCAGAGTGGGAGCATTGTTGGTCACATGGCTGGGATGGAATGAATAAGAACGTGAGTGGGGAAAGATCGGAGAAGCAAGGTGGGGTATTTGGAGCAATGATAGACTTCAGAGTTTATTGGAAGTGTGATAGAAAGCCACAGGAGACTTCTAGAGTGGAGAAGAGTGTATTATTACTTTTAAAAGATTCCTTCCTCACTGTGGGAGGCCAAGGTGGGTGGATCACCTGAGGTCAGGAATTTAAGACCAGCCTGGCCAACATGGTGAAATCCTGTCTCTACTAAAAAAAATGCAAAAATTAGTTGGGGATTGTGGTGCACGCCTGTAATTCCAGCTACTCAAGAGACTGAAGCAGGGAGAATTGCTTGAGTCCAGGAGACAGAGGTTGCAGTGAGCTGAGATCGTGCCATTGCACTCCATCCTGGGCAAGAGAGTGAGACTCTACCTCAAAAAAAAACAAAAATGAAAGATTCCTTCCTACTCTGTGGAGATAAACAGTAAAGGACAAATACATGGGAATCAGTTAGGAAGCCACTGCAATATTCCAAGTGGGAGGTAATAATGATGGTGTGACCAGTGGTTAAGGTAAAAGTGGAGAGGTGTAGATCTGGGATGTATTATGGAGGTAGAGACAACAGGATTTGTTGATGGAAAGTGAAATGTAAGTGAAAAGTGAAAAATGCTTCCAAGGTTTTGGGTCTACGCAGCTGTAGAACTATGAGAATATAGGCTTAAATAATTTGGTGTGTGTTATGACTGTTAAATGAACACTTGCAAACTTATACTGAGGACCAGAGTGCCAAGGAAGACATTTTGAGATATGCTAGATTATACTTATCGAAGAAACATTGCACCAGTTGGAATTACATAGGCAGAGAAGCCTTTATTCAAGACTGTTGCAATAGAGGTTAAGACTTGCAACAGAGAAGATGAAACTTCACTGAAACAAAAGGCAGAGTATTCTTAAGAGCAAAGGTGAGCTAGTGGAAAGGTACTGGAGGATGTTAGCAGGAAGGTTGGCCATCTGTGCTTGCTAATTGATGCTTAGAAAGTTAGGCTCCTCTACCCTTAGACATTGGGAGATAGAGGCATTATCTCCTTTGATGATATTTTAAAGAATGACTTCCAGGTCCTTAAAAAAGACCTTTCTAGACTGCAAATCTTGCAAGAGGCTAGGAGAAGATTTATATCCCAAATGAGTAGAGAAAGAATAACAATTGAAAGTTTCCTAAAGTAAATGCTATGAGAAAATGGAAGTCAGGGACTTATATAGAATTGGAAGAAACCTGTGTGAACTTGAGTTGCACTAAGGGGAATATTATGGTCTTCTTGGTTTTGCTCTATCATCTGTTGCTTTCAGGTTTGGAAACTTAGACACATTACATGGAATCCTAGCAATCTAGGTCCTAAAACTATTTTGTCAAGACCTTCTATCTACGTGACTTTGGACAATTATCTTAAATTATCTTTGTCTTCACATTCTAATTCTTCTACTTCAGACCCTTTGCATTCTCTATTCCTCCTTCCTGGATGGATCTTCCTCTACGTATATATATGGCTATAACACTTTAGTCTTTTGTTCTCAGTGAGAGTATCTCCTTTCAGTCTTTGTTCTCAGTGAGGCCTACCCTGACCACTATTTTAAAGTGACCATTGACCCTTTGTTGCTTCCTGTCTCCTTAATTCCTAATGTAATATACCATTTATTTGATATTTTTATGTTTTCTATTTGTAATCTGTTGCCTCCTGATGAAATGGAAGCTTTATCGGCAAAGTAGCCGATCACAGAATTACTTGTCACACTAAGAAATTGAAAAATAAACCTAGAAACGCAAATTTGATACCTCTGGCCGGGCACGGTGGCTCACACCTATAATCTCAGCACTTTGGGAAGCCGAGGCGGGTGAATCACGAGGTCAAGAGATCAAGACCATCCTGGTAAACATGGTAAAATCCCGTCTCCACTAAAAATACAAAAATTAGCTGGGCATGGTGGCGCATGCCTATAGTCCCAGCTACTAGGGAGGCTGAGGCAGGAGAATTGCTTGAACCCAAGAGACGGAGGTTGCAGTGAGCCAAGATCGCGCCATTGCATTCCAGCCAGGGTAACAAGAGCGAAAACTGTCTCAAAAAAAGAAAGAAAGAAAGAAGAAAGAAAGAAAGAAAGCAAGAAAGAAAGAAAGAAAGAAAGAAAGAAAATTGATACCTCTAATCAGAGGAATAATATGCAACCATTTAAGTTATGTTTATGAAGATAGTGTAATAAGGAGAGCTAGTACATGGAAAGGATAGGTTAAAAGAATCAGAATATAAAATTACAAATAAGTATTATTATAAAAGCCAAAACTGAAAAAAACTATCCTGCATTTAACAAATATGATATTCAAAGTGGTTACCTTTAGGTGCCATTATTATGTATATTATGTTTTCTTCCTTTTCTTATTTTCAGGATTTTTTTCAATTTTTAAATAATGATTAAGTTTGATTTTAGAGTGGAAAAGTAAAACTCTTTTGAAAAAAACAAATAAAATAAAAAACTATGAGACTACCAAGATTATAAACGTCTCTGTTTCCAATTTGTGACACATACATAGAGCCCAAACTGCTTTGGCCTCCGTAATGGGGCATGCCTTGACATGTTTTGAGTATCAAGAACAGAAAAAACTGGAGCTTGTCTTTTGAAAAAAATGCATGACATTTTTAAGGGAGTGGATAAATAGAAGCCTGGAAAGAGGAAACTAGAAGAAGACAAACCATAGAGAGTGGTTTGAAGGCAGGAGCACCTCCATAGGGTGCTTTGGAGACCCTTCAAGCTGCAGAGAACAGCAAGGTAGATAGGTGTGGAGTAAGAATTATCAATATTAGCCCAGTAACTAGGCAACTAAAAGATTTGTAAAGAAAGCACAGCATCATGTGAAATGCAGCAATGTATTTTAAGGAGACATGGTGAGGATTAAGAGCCCTGTGATTCATGGAAACAGCAATTTGTCATAGGTGCTATCTGCCACGTGAAGGTGACGAAAAGTATAGAGACAGTGCAGGAGAAGTGTGACCATGAACTGAGTGATAAGCACAGATGGGAGAAGCACCAGAATGACTTCACTTTAATTATTTTGAGCTTGGCTTCCTCTACACAAAGTCTGAAGGCATTGTTCTGCCATTTTTGTTTGTTTCACTTGTGTTTATTAAATGCTGAAATCGATTTCTCTCAGACATTTTTTTTTAACCAAAAGGAAGCCTTGCTTTTATTGAACACCTACTAAGTGTTAGCCATTATCTATGGTGGTATCTGTTAAACCTCTCAATGACCAATAGTGTATGCATTATTCTTCTTCTCATTTCAGAGACAGGTACACTAAGACTTAGGAGAAGTGATGCAATTTCATTACAAGATTGCGTATTAGTAACTGTTGAATCCTTGTGTAGAATCCATGCCTGTCTAGTTTTACTTACTTACCTACTTTAACAATCAAATTATACATACAACAATTTTTTCCTCTTGAGCTGGGTTCAGAGAGTCCTCAAAACCTATTTCTCAGAGTTTGAGGTATTACAAGTGATTGCCAAAGAAGCTTTTCCGGGAGGTATACTGACGTGACAATTTCAAATGCTCCTCAACTTTCAATTTTCTAACAAAATGGAAAACACAATTACAGTATTCAGCAAAATATTGTTGTTGTTTCAAAAATAATTAAGGATAGTATTAAGTTGCTTTTTTACCAGGTGGGATGCAGTGACTGTTCAGAGCTACAGCAGAAGGAAAATCAGGGACTATTTAGAAACAGGGTGTGTGAGGAGTGAGGGGGAGAAGAGTAGGTGTATTTTCAGGGGAAATACTTAATAAGCTGAGTTTTTAAGAGAAAGGGCTGCAGGCCAACTCTTCTATGGAGCAGGCTTTCTTAGCAAGAGTTGAACGCAAAAGTTGACTGAAGCTAACTCCTTCTATTATGACTTTGCAGTTGATTTCCCCAGGATTCATTTTGCTGCTTGATATTAGAGGAGTTGGCTGCAGTAAGAAAATTCAGAAGGTGAAAAGACCAGTTTGGTAGATATACAGCCTGTTAATGGAGACTAAAAGAAGTCTCTACCAGGAAAAGAACAAAAAGGGGTGAGAATTTATTGTGTATCTGCTATGCTCCAGGCACTGGATAAGGATATTCTCTACCTGGACAGAGAAAGAATGAGGTATTCATATCAATGACAGATTATTTACCAAGTGTCTATTATGTGTCAGGTACTGTGTAAAAGCACTTAACATGCAGTTTCTCTTTGATTATCAGAGCAGCCTGCATAAGCATTTAGCAGATAAGGAACTATAAGCACAAAGATATTAATAAATATCCTAACACACATAGCAAGTAAACAGGAGAGATGCTGTTAATATTTAGAAACTTCACCATTGACCATGATAGTATACTGTTTCTGACAGCTGAGAAAACTGAAGCTTAGATATTACAGAATTTTTTCTATTTGAGAAACAACCTCATGCAACATTAAATGTTTAGAGGTGAAAAACCTCACTTCCAAACCTGGCTCTGTTCTGGGAATCTGGGCAATTTACTCTGCCTCTGTGAGGCTCTTTTTCTTCGCCAACGTTTCTGAAACCACAGTAGTCATCAGAATCACTCCTAGGGCTTGTTAAGATCCAGATTGCTGGGTTCCACCTCCAAAGTTTCTGATTCAGTATGTCTGGGGTGGGCACAAAGATGTATACTTCTAACAAGTTCCCAGGTGATGATGGTGTTGCGGATCAGGGATCCCACTCAGGCAGACTGCACTGTACTGTCCTCTGAATTGAAAGCCTGGTTTTTTTCCTGGCCCGAAAGAGAGTGCTTCCTTAAGCAGACAGAGAATTAGCTTTGGAGACTAGGCCTAATCTTTCCTTCTTTACTTTCTATCTGTGTGATCTTAGGCAAGCTGCTTTATCCTTCTGAGTCTCAATATCGTCATGTATAAAACGGAGCTGTTGCTTTCTTTATTATCATCTTGTTGGTAAGGATTATGTGAAGCGATTTATGGAAAGTATCTAGACCATTGGCTGGACAAAATCCTCAATCGATGTTGATTCTCAACATTGAGTAGTTATCAAGATTGTACAATATATTGTTGTGTGTATATATGTTATGTGGACAACATATATAACTTTTTATTTCTTTTATTCAGCAAATATGCTAAGCATTATAACATTTTCTTTGCATTATTTTTGTTTCCTAAGTCTCTACCATCCTTATACAGATATGCTATATGGCATCTGTAGAACATGCAGATTAGAACAAAGTGCTACTCATATGACATGTCATTATTGTTGGAGAAATATTACATGTATAGTTTTAGTTCAAAAGTCATAATTCATGGAAGTCTCTTAAAGAAAGATTTTGGATATTTTTGGATTGCAGGCCTCTGTAAACTTCATGGACCAGAAATCATCAGAAAAGAAACCCAAAGAGATAAAGGTGAAGTTGAAGAATGATAAACTCTTTGATGATGTCAAAGGCTCTGTCTCTCATAGTGAGAAATTCTTTATCTCTGCCTATCAAAAAGACATTGCTAGTGAATCTATGTTAACAACAGTTAATCATACTAGTTAGAAATGCCAATGGATTTGTTTCTTTTATTATTTTAAATAAAAATTTAAGTCCAGTACTGCATCCCAACTGCACCTCAATCCAAGGAGAAGTTCCTGAATTCTGTTTTCCATCCCTCTCATCTTTGTCCAGGTTGAAAATCAATGCATCTGGTTCACCTTGAATCTTGAGCTGCATATTTTTAGCAGCAGAAAAGCCTGTATTGCCAGCATCACTGGAGAAAAGGCAGATAACCCCACAACGTCCTCCAGCCAAGGAGGAGGGCAGAGGGCTCAGAGGGGCAGAGTGCCTGCAGCTTAGATGATTCACCAGTCTTGATTCTTACTACTTGCAGGCTGGTGACTATGACCCAAGGACCATGAACCATGAATTAGAATTTTCTGACAGAGTCCCTGATCTTAAGCTACCATTTTCTTTAATAATTGATAAGCATGGGAAAGAGGCTTAAAGTAATAAAAAGAGCTCCTATATATTATTATTATTAGTCCTAAGAAGTCTATATTAAGGAATGGAAGTGATGTAGTAAAAATTATAATATTTAGCATTCATCTGTGCTTATTTCAAGCCACTCGCTGTTCTGAGTGCTTTACCTTTGTTGACTCATTTTAGTTTTATAACATTTCATAGATGAGAAAAAAATAATAGCAGCAGCAACAACAAAATGGAACTGAGAAATTAATGAACTTGCTGAAGTTCCCCTAGCTGGCAAGTAGTGGAAACAGGATTAAAACTCCCACATTCTGGCTCCAGAGCACCCAGTCTTTATGCTTTTACAGTTAAGCATAAAGCTACATCCTTTTACAGTTTTCCAAGGAATGTCTTTCACTTGTATATGTTATGTGAACCTCACCATATCCTTGCACAGAAGCAAATAAATTGATTTTATTATCTTCATTTAAATAATTAAAGTTCAGATTCAATAAACATTTGTTGAGTAACTATGCCAAACCTTGTGCTATGTGCTATGTGACTGATTAAAATACAGTTTCAAGAGATGAAAAATAAAGATAGCTTCTGTGATATAACACAACTTGCTTAAGATACAGACTCTGAGCTCACAGAGGGTAGAAACCTTTGCTAAATGAATCTGAAGTCTTCCTGGAAGTCATGAGACTTCATCTGAGCTTCAAAGGTTGAAACAAACCACACTGAAGAGTGAAGCCTGTTAAGATGCAGGAAGCTAAAGTTCTCACTTTGTCTCTCCTGAAGATTTTCAGGGTGGAACACAACCTCTGTCCTATTTATATTCCCAGGGTTATTGGAAAGGTCAAATGTTAAAATAAATATTGGAGTGCCAGGTGAACTATAACATGTTCTTCCAATTTCTTTTCCTCTCAGAAAACTCTTTCTCTGATGCAGCCAGATGACAAATTCTGATGCATCCATTGATGCATCCATTCAATGGTCAGATCAACAGTTGTCACTTTAAGAGGCCATCTTTTCCTCTCCCTATCTTCTGGGTGAGATTTCCTCTCTTTATCATTTGTACCCACACTGTTTTTACTTACACAGCACTTGGGATCCTTTGTGAGAAGGCCTGTGTTCCTTATGAAAATGAGAATGGAGTCTTGCTTTATTCATATCCTCATGCTTGTTAATTAGCATATGAATAGTCACCTAGTAAACACTCAGTAAGTGTTTATTAACTATATGTGTGTCCCATCTTCAATTCCAATGTTCTTTTCTCCTTACATATTAATATATATAAATGGTGGCTAGATCATTAATTTCACAAATACTTACCAGGGTACTTTTAGTAGGGCACTGTGGAAAATGCAATAGATACAGTTATAAACAAGATAGAATATATATAATTTTATAAGGAATGTAGTCATTGAATTGGAACGTGTGGTGTGTGTGTGAGAGAGAGAGAGACAGAAAGAGAGAGAGAAACTTGTGCACTGTATCAATAGATCTAGCCAGTCATTCCTCAAAACTCACAAGCATTTACTATGTGTCATGAACTGTGCTAGGCACTGAGATATAATCTTGAATGAAACCTACTCCCTGCTCTTAGAATACTTATAATCCAACCAAATCTTACTGCAAAACCAGTAAACATAGACCTGGGATTTTAGCTACAAGTATAAAATTTGGAATTGAAGCAAATGATCTTTCCTGTTAAGGGTGCAGCCTGGTTTGCAAGATTTCCCCACAGCTCCTTGTTTTTTCCTGGGAAAGAGGGTGGTGTTTCCTGGGGCCCCATTCAGTAATAAACACATTTCCTGTGGATATTAATCAGCACCTTTACTGATGGATCTGCAGCAGCACTGTGGAGACAGAAGGATGGAAGATGCCTAAGATTCTATTTACTGTCTCTTCCAGAGAAAGTCTCTGACCTCAATTTCATTTCTTGTTTTTATTGACCCATTTCACGCTAGTGGAGCAAATTTTTCAAGGCCCTTTAGGAACAAATCGGCTTCTTTTGTCCTTGTTAAATGGACATTCTCCATTCAGTCATGGATTGACACAATCTTATCATGGAGAAGATAAGGTCTGAAGTGCATGATTTGCTTGCAGTGACCCAGACTGCATCTAAGTCTTCAGAAACCAGGCTTTAGTGTTTGAATTTCATAACCAGGACCTAGGATTGACTCCACATTCTGATCATAATCTGAAACAGAGCAGAGGGTAGATAAAGTGACTCTGCCCCTAAATTCATTTATACCTAGGTTATCCCACAGAGACACCTTAAGGTGAGCAGGGCTGCAGAAAGGAGTTTATAAGACAGAAAGACAGAATTGAAGGTAGGAAAGTAACAGAAAGAGAAAGAGACTTCAGGGGTTGAGAGTATAATCAAACTTGGAAGACTCCTAGGAAGAAGAAGATAAAATTAATAGGATGAATACATTAGTCGGGGGTGGGGGGTGGTGAGAGGGGATGGAAATGATCAAGTTATGTTGTAGTAACAGACAAACCCAAAATGTCAATGGCTTAAATCGACACTACTTCTCATTTAAGCTGTATATCTATTGTGAGTCAGAACTGTTCTGGTCATTGCAGTCACTCAGGAACCCAGGCAATACAGGCAGCCTCACAACCATTGCTGGTCACCGTGTCAAAAGGAAGGAAGCTAAGCTCAGAAGAGTCTACCAGCAATTAACTGCTCTGAACCCAAGAGCAACACATATAATTTATACACATACCTTATTGACTAGAACTAGTCACATGTGCCCAGGTCCCCCCAAGGGAGCTGGAGCCATGTGCTCAGGAGGGAGAGAGCATTAGTGTCCACCACAAGGGATTTGGGCATGGAAAGAAAATTCTAAGAGGTGCTTATGCCAGTATATTGTTCTCAGAGGTGGCAGGTCTCTAAATACTCTCTGAAAAGATTCTAGTCCTGATAGAAATGTGTTCACTCTTCCTCGGGGTTTAAGAAGAAACCCACAACGAAGCCTGGGAAGGAATAATAAAGTCAGATAATACAATGTGTAATGAACAAATATCTTATTTTTTATTTTTCTTCATTTTGCTTTTCTGCTCAAGTTTGAATCCTGGCTCTATCTTTTACTAACTCTCTGACATGGAGTGAATGACTTTCCCATCTATGTCAGAGAATCCTTGCTTAAAAAAATAGAAATAACAATATTACTTAATCTCTAGGACGTTCATACATATTAAATAAGTAAAAGCAGTAAAAGGGCTTAGGATAGTCCCTGACGTGTACTAATAAGTATTCCATGAGTGTTAACCATTTTTCTTTTTCTTAACAACCCAAAGAGGTGGGTTCTACCTCATTAATAATAGGTTATCTCATTAATAAATAGGTTTTACCTGATTTAATGGTATGAAAAGTGATGTCTAGAGAGATTGAGTATATTCCACATCAGCTGTGTGATCGATGGTGGAGCCAGGATTCACATTTAGGTCCTTTGATTTCAGAGGTTGAAATTTATATTTTGCATACAAATTATCCTCACAATTGATCACCTCAACAGCCCTGAGGATGAAGCCAATAATATTCTTCCAATCACCAACCCTTCTGCCACTATTACTGCCATCACTGCAACTTTCAGGTATCATTTATAGAGTACCTACTTTACATAAATCACATCTAAGTCTCACAAAAATTCCCTTTTCATACTACAATCTGAGGCTCAGAGAAGTAAAGTACTAGTTTGCCAGGGCTGCCATACAAAGTACCACAAATCAAGTGGCTTAACAACAATTTATTTTCTTACAGTTCTGGAGGGTAAAAGTCCAAGACGAAGGTGTTGCCAGGGTTGGTTTCATTCTGAGTGCTCTATTCTTGGTTAGGAGATGATCACTTTCTCCCTATGTCTTCACATGATCTTCTCTCTGTATGTGTCTTAATCTCTTCTTCCTGTAAGGGAAACAGTCTTACAGGATGAAAGCCCAGCCATGTGACCTCATTTTAACCTAATAACCCCTGTAATGGCTATATTTCCAAACAGAGTCATATTCTGAGGTACTGTGTGTTGAACTTTGGGTGTATGTTGAGGCAGGGGGAGTCAACTAGTAGCCTGTATCCTGATGAAACTGGAAGTTAAATATAGGATATTCTGATTGTAAGCCAACATCATCCTTCTATTTTTGTTCCATTAATAAAGGTCTCCGATGTGTTAGGCATAGTTTGTGGTGTTTTGTCACTCCTTTTTTTCATATCTAGTTCTTAGAGGAAATGCTGACTCCTTTGGTATAGCTGAGGAAATTGGTGTTCCCAATGTGGTCACTGTTGGTCACCTTGGGATGTGTTCAGATCTTCTGACTCCACTAAGAACCTGTCCTTTTCTCCTATCTTGCTTTTTTGGAGATGAGATAACCCTTTTAAAATGATGGCATCTCTGTTATATCATCAAGAATTGGCCTTTATTAAGTACTAACTCTCTGCAAACATGAGGATAGGCACTTAACATGCGGAAACCTGCTGGACGTGGTAGCTCATGCCTGTAATCCCAAAACTTTGGGAGGCTGAGGTGGTGAATCACAAGGTCAGGAGTTCGAGACCAGCCTGACCAACACAGTAAAATCCCATCTCCACTAAAAATACAAAAAAAATTAGCCAGGTGTGATGGCACGCACCTGTAATCCCAGCTACTTGAGAGGCTAAGGCTGGAGAATCACTTGAATGCAGGAGCTGGAAGTTACAGTGAGCCAAGCCTGGGCAACAGAGCAAAACTCCATCTCAAAAAAAAAAAAAATGCAGAAAGCTAAAAAAAAAAAAAAAAAGCCATAATGCCAACTTCCAAGGAAATCACAACCTGGATGAAAAGGCAAGTAACAAAAACTACAATATTACAATATAAATACCAGTTGTTGTAAAACAGGACGTGCTATCAGTAAATACTGTAAACATTCAGAGGAAGCTGTAACCACTAGAGAATGGTTATTGAGAAAAAACTTCTTGGCAGGTTTTGAGGGATGCATTTGGAGGTTAGAGTAGTTAGCGTGTCAGCAACAACAAGAAACAGAGACACATTTGTAGGATAATTTCTGGTCACATTCTTGCTTAGATATTAATGGTGCACCACTGACTACAAGGTAAAGTCAAAGATGCTTAGTTTACATTTTGCATTTGAACAAGCTTCTGCTTCTGCTTTAGTAACCACCATTCCCCCAGGTGCAAACCTGAGCTCTGAGGCAGTCATTTCTCACCTTTGGCCCTTCACCCGGGAACAGAAACTGTGTAGATAAAAGAGCAGGGATCTCAGAGTCCAGCAGGTCTGAATTCTGGCTCTGCCACTTACTAACTAGTGGGACATTTTACATGTTATTTAACCTTTCAGTTTATTCACCTGCAAAACAAAATAGTAACAGCCATCTGTCAAGGGATATGTGAAGATTTAATGAAATGAACTTTTTAAAGCACCCAGCATATTGCCTACTCTGTTATATAGACTTAGGACCTAGTAGTTATTATAATAATGATGCCCTTTTTTTTATACCAGTAACTCACTTCCACTCCTTCTTAGCCTAAACAAGACCCTTAGCAAATTTTTTGTATTTATAATGTAGCTTTATATTACTGCATCATGTTACTTATAGGAAGAGGAAATGTAATATGGTAGTTAGGAACACAGTCCTGGACTCAGTCAGCTTACCATTTATTAACTCTACCACTCATTACTATGTGATATTAGGCAAGTATATGGCCACTCTTATTCCTCAGCTTTTTTTATGTATAAAATGACGTTAGAATATTGTCTCTTTAGTAGAGATAGTTTTGAAGATAAAATGAGTTTACATAGTAGTTTCTGAAATATGGCATATATTCAATAAATGGAAGCTATTCTTTTATTCATTTTATACAGAAAAAGGAAGTGATATTTCTTGACCAAATTTGAAAGACTAGTGGGACAAAACTTTTAGCATCATGATTTTGAGTTTTGTGAGTTCCTTACAAATTTTCAATACCAACTCCCATCAAATATATAATTTGTAAATATTTTCTCCTATTCCATAAGTTGTCATTTTATTTTACTATTTCCTTTGCTGAGATGAAACTTTTTAGTTTGATATAGTCTCATTTATTTTTGCCTTTGTTGCCTATGCTTTTAACATCATATCGAAAAAAATCCTTTCCAAGACCAATGCTAAGTTTTTCTTTATGATTTCTTCTAAGATTTTTGTGGTTTCAGACCTTATATTTAAGTTTTTAACCCATTTTGAGTTGACTTTTATGTATGGTGTAACATAAAGATCTAATTTTCTTTTTTGCTTGTGGGTATTCAGTTTTCCCAATATCATTTATTGAAGGAAGTATTCCTTCCCCCATTGCATACCCTTGGTGCACTCATGGAATATAAGTAGACCACATATGTGTGGGTTTATCTCTATTCTGTTCCATTGGACTATGTGACTGTTTTATACCAGTACTATACTGTTTTGATTATTATAGCTTTATACTGTACTTTGATATTAGGTAGTGTGATGCCTTCAACTTTGTTATTTTTTCTCTAGATTGTTTTGGCTATTCAGGGTCCTTTGTGATTCCCAGCACATTTTAGGATTGCCTTTTCTATTTTTGTTTAAAAAAATAGTACATATCCAAAGGAATTGAAATCAGCATTTCAAAGAGACATTTGCACTCCCATGTTCAATGCAGCATTATTCACTATAGTCATGATGTGAAAACAAAGTAAGTGTTCTTTGATGAATTAATGGATCAGAAAAATGTGATATGTAATACATATATAATGAAACATCATTAAACCTTTAAAAAGAAAAAAAATTCTACCATTTGTAACAATGTGGCTGAGTTTGGAGGATAGTATATTAAATGAAATAAGCAAGATTTAGAAAGATAAATACTACAGGATCTTATTTATATGTAGACTCTAAACAAATCAAACTTATGGAAACAGTGAGTAAAACATTGGTTGGCAGGGCTTGGGAGTGGGAAAATGTGATTTTGGTTAAAGCTGAAAACTTTCAGTTATAAGATGAGTAAGTTCTGGAGATCTAATGTGCAGCATGGTAACTCCAGTTAATAATGCTGCATTATATACTTAAAATCAGCTAAGAAAGTAGATCTTTTCTTCTTCTTTATTTCCATTGACAAATAATAATTGTATATATTTATAGGGTGCATAGTAAATAGGGTAGATGTTAAGTCCCCTCACCCTAAACACAAGGTAAGTATGTGAGGTAATGGGCATGTTAATTAACTTGATTGTGGGGATTACTTCATAATGTAGACATACACCAAAACATCACATTGTACACCTTAAATATATATGATTTTTAATTGTCATTGCACCTCAGTAAAGCTGGGAGTTGGGAAAAAATAGAGTTAGGTGACTCCACAATCTGTGCTCTTAATCACCAGGCATTTGGATAACCACATGAATAAGAAACACTTCCACCTCAAAGTCCTTCCCCACTGTCATTATCTGAAACACACACTTGACAGCTTCTGCTGCCCAGGCAACTTTCAGACTGCAGACAGGATTAACCGCCTCCTACTTTCATTCACTTTATAAAAATGCCTGCATTGATACTGGCTCCACTTCTTTTATCGTCCCTCAACACATACAACTTTTGCATGTGAAAACAGAAGACTCAGTCAAGCAACATGTGCAGGGGCGCATTGTTAAAAGGCAAATAATCACGACCAACATCTAGGTCAACATAGTTGGCTGGTGAGTATGGAGCTCCTGCTAACTCCATGTTTTAGCCAATGCTAAACACAGCCTATTTTAGCCAATGGTGGAGGAGACTAGGCAACGTGTGTGCTCCATTATGTCAGGAACTTGACCATGATTATCTCTGGCGCACAAAGGCCCCTCACTAAACATTTGTTTAATGAATGGCTCACTAACCTGTCTATTCCTCTACCAACCTATCTATCTAGATATCATCTATCCATCTGTCCATCTGCCTACCTAGGAAAGCCCTTGCCTCATCTGGCATTATGCACTCTCAAATGGGAGGAGACAGAAATGTAAGCAACTGCTCACTGTATGCTGTGTAAAAAGCCAAGATGGGAGTGGGTGCTACAGACACCAGGAAAAGCTCTTATGACTAGCAAATCTGTACATTCTGCTCTACCCAAGGTGCTTTCCTGCCCACACTTAATTCTTCCACAAAAGCACAAAACGTCACGATCACAGCAAACACTTATGTAATGCTATAGTTATGCTCTTAGCAAGCAGCAATAGTCATGAAAAGCTTTAAATAAAGATGAAATAAAAAATAGAAGAAATCAAGTTGCATTATCTAATATGAAAAATACATCAGGGTTTTTTTTTTTTTTCAGAAAAAGTGGTTCTGCATGAAGACCAGAATCTATACCACAAAAGCAAACATTGTCTGTGCTTTCTTAATTCTCTGATTCATAAATCCCACTCACAGCACTTCCATGGCCAAAAGGTTTTACTTGGTACCTATATAGGCTTGGCTTGGCCTAGTTCCTATTTTCTTTGTGAGTTTTGTTTCTTTCTTGTCATTTCTCACTCCACTATTTACCTTAATTATTTTTATTTGTTTTGTTTTGGTTTGGCTAAGTTTAAAGACATATTTTGAAGATTTTTTTAACTTTCGTTTTTAATTCAGGGGAACATGAGCAGAATGTGCAGGTTTCTTACACAGGTAAACATGTATCATGGGGTTTTGTTGCATAGATTGTTTTACTACCCAGGTATTAAGGCTAGTATCCAGTAGTTATTTATTCTGATCTTATCCCTCTTCTACTTTCCACCCTCTGATGGGCCCCAGTGTGTGCTGTTCTCCTCTATGTGTCCATGTGTTCTCATTATTTAGCTCCAACTTGTAAGTGAGAACATGCTGTATTTGGTTTTCCGTTACTGTGTTAGTTTGCTAAGGATAATGGCCTCCAGCTCCAACTATTTCCCTGCAAAGGACATGATCTCTTTTTTTAATGGCTGCATAGTATTCTGTGGTATAAATGAACCACATTTTCTTTATCCAATTTATCACTGATGGACATTTAGTTTTATCCCATGTCTTTGCTACTATGAATAGTGCTGCAATTAACATGTGTATGCATGTGTCTCTATAGTGGAATGATTTATATCCTTTGGGTATAAACCCAGTAATGAGATTGCTGGGACAACTAGGATATTTCTGTCTCTAGGTCTTTGAGGAATCACCACAGTGTCTTTAATTAATTGTGTGTATATGTATATATACACACACGTCTATCTATCCATATATACCTGGTAGAGAGCATATAGGCAATATTAACATTATCCATACCTCATACTTCAAAATAGTGTATTGGAGATTCCTTGATGTTTTCCTCACTTCCCCTTTCTGCATTCTAATAATCACCAATTTCCATTCATTCTACACCCTAATTCTCTCAAACTCATGTTTCCCTCAGCTCCCATAATCACTGCCTTATTACAGGTCTTCACCGATGCATGGACCATTGCAATGACATCTTAAGTAACTGATCCCCATTTGCTCACCAACAATACCATTCATCACCAACAATGCTACTAGGACTTTTAAAATCTCAGATGTGATCACAACCTCTGCTAGCTCAATGATTCTCCAGTTTTTAAATAATTAAGTTTGAGTTCCTTAGCATGACATGATAGACTAACCTGGCAGAATCTGACTTCTGCTTCTATCTCCCACTTCACCTCTAACCCAGACTAAGAGGCAAAGATTCAGCAACTGTAGACATGTCATTGCTGTCCATGGTCTGCCAAACGGTTTATAACTCCTTGACCTTTTTACATAAGGTTTCCTTCCCTGCTGAAAGGATCTCTACAATTTCTGCATGCCTATTATCTTTTTTTTTTTAACTACCAAACTCTGGTTTTGAAAAGATAGCATTTGTTCTTGCAGAGAGCATTTATTACTCCCTTATTCTTACTACCAATGCATCGAATGGTGCTACATTTACATAAATTGCACTGAAATATTATTACTTGCTTTTTACTGTAAAGTTATATATGTACCTTATAAACGCTTGAGAAAATATAGATAAGCATAATGAAAAAGAAGTTAAATCATCCATAATTTTGTCATTCAGATGCAACTACTGTTAACATTCTGTGGGACTTTGCCTCTAGTCTTTTCTCCAACATATGTGTTTATTTTGCAAAAATAGAATAACACTATCCATATTGTTTTGTATGGGCTTTTTTGAAATGGAAGAATATGTTGTAAAAATTATCTCCTGTGTTTAAAATTATTTCTTAATATCATTGTCAGTGCTAAAAAGTATTTCCTTGGATGAATGGAGTAATTTTCTATTATCTGAACTACAGTTATAACCAAAGTTTCACATTGTAAATGAGAAGACAGTTATTCTCTTTATATATAAGCCCTTAACTCTGATCACAATTACTTCTCTTTGATAAATTTTAACAAAAGCCATTTCTGGATCAATGAAGATGCACAAGTTTAAGCTTTTTGATATATACTTCCAAATTATCTTCCAAAAAGATTCTACCAATTTTCACTTTCAAATACAAAGTATGTCTGCTTCCTTCTCAAAGGTAATATGAATATATGATCTTTGATAGGCCAATGAATAAGCAAAAAGTATAGCTTCTTGATTTGATATAACCCCTCTGTGATGGGGTATATCAATGAGCTATACATGAATATGCTTTATTTTGCATATTAAATGTCTACATAGAACATTTAAATATTTTTTTTCTTTTGTGATTTTCCTAATTGGGTCCTTGATTCACTTTACACTGAATTGTTTATCTTTTTTCCCCATTGATTCATGAGTTTTTTATATCATCCTTTGTCTGTCATGCAAGCCACATGAAAATTTTATCTCCTTTTTCTGTCTGCTTTTGAGTCTGAAAATGATTTATGATTCAATTCATTTAATCCCCATTGCTTGAAATGCTACCAGCATTATGTATTGATTCCCATCTATACTCAGATCAGTTTATGAACATTTAGGAATAATCCATCAGCCTGTTCCTCTGTCACTACTCTATTTTAAAATTATTTTGTTTCATATCAATATTATTCTTATTTTCATTCACACTGTTATTATTTTAATAGCTACCATTTATTGATCATGGCCAACATATATAATGTGTTTCAATATACAGTGCTTACTACTTTTACAAAATATGTCTGATTTATTCTTCCAAATAATCCTGTGAAGGTGATGCAATTATTATATAAATGTTTCACCTAAGAAGACTGAGATGAATATTATTTAGTAAAACTGAGATTAAAACTCATATACCAACAATAAAAGAGCAGGGAAACAAATCTAACAAATCTAATTTACAATTGCTATAAACAATTAAAATACTTAGGAATAAATTTGACCAAGGAGATGAAAGTTCTCTACAGGAAAAACTACAAAACACTGATAAAAAAAAAAAAAAAAAAAAAACTGAAGAGTACACACACACACAAACACACACACAAATGGAAAGATAAGCCATGTTCATAGATTGGAAGAGTGAATATTGTGAAAATGATCATAGTACCAAAAGCAAACCACAGATTTAATGCAATTTTATCAAAATGCCAATAGCATCATTCACAGTAATAGAAAAAACAATTTTAAAATGTATATGTAACCACAAAAGATCACAAATAGCCTAGGAGAAAAAATGGTTTTGCGGGCAAGGCCCAGGGCCCCATTGCTGTGTGCAACCTACAGACATGGTGCCATGTGTCCCAGCCACTCTAGTCATGGCTAAAAGGAGCCAAGGTACAGCTCAGGCCATGGCTTCAGAGGATGAAAGCCTCATACTTTGGCAGCTTCCATTTAGTACCCTCTGAGCCTGTGGGTACAGAGAAGTCAAGAATTGAGGTTTGGAAACTTCCACCTAGATTTCAGAGAATGTATTGAAACATCTGGATCTCCAGGCAGTTTACTGCAAGAGCAGGATCCTCATGGAGAACCTCTTCTATGGCAGTGTGGAAGGGAAGCGTGAAGCTAAAGATCCCACCCAGAGACCCCACTGAGGTGCTGCTTAGTGGAGCTGTGAGAAGAGGGCCATTGTCTTCCAGAGTCCAGAATGATAAATCCACTGACAGCTTATACCACGTACCTGGAAAAGCTTCAGATACTCAACTCCAGCCCATGAAACTAGTAGGGAGGGAGGCTGTACTCTGCAAAACCATAAGGGCGGAGCTGCCCAAGACCATGGGGACCCACCTCTTGCATCAGCGTGACCTGGATGTAAGACATGGAGTCAAAGGAGATCATTTTGGAGCTTTCAGATTTGACTGCCTTGTTGGATTTTGGACTTACATAGGGACTAGTCCCTTCATTTTGGTCAATTTCTCCCATTTGGTATGGGTTTACTTACCCAATGCCTGTACCCCCATCGTATTTAGGAAATAACTAACGTGCTTTTGATTTTACAGGCTCATAGGCAGAAGGGACTTGCCCTGTCTCAGATGAGATTTTGGACTGTGGACTTTTGAGTTAATGCTGAAATAATTTAAGACTTTGGGGGACTGTTAGGAAGGAATGACTGACTTTGAAATGTGAGGACATGAGATTTTGGAGGGGCCAAGGACTGAATGATATGGTTTGGCTGTGTCCCCACCCAAATCTCATCTTGAATTGTAGCTCTCATAACTCCCACATGTTGCAGGAGGGATCTGGTAGGAGATAATTGAATCATGGGGGCAGTTTCCCACATACTGTTTTATGGTAGTGAATAAGTCTCAGGAGATCTGCCGGTTTTAGTATTCTTTATCATTTCCTATGTGTACAAGTGTACAAGTCATTATCAGATACCATTTTTTTTTTCTTTCTGGAAGTGTTTCCTTGATCATTTTCTAAGTTGTGTTTGATAGCAATAAATTCTGTCAGTTTTTGTTTAACTGAAAATGATTTCATTATACCATTACATTTTTTTCAGCTTTTAGAATATCTCAATCCAATGTCTTCTGCCTTTCATTGTTCCCAATGATCATGATCATTTAGAATTTATCATATTATTGTATTCCTGCATGTAATGTGTTTTTTAAATCTTGCTGCTTTTTTTGCATTATTTTTGGATTTTTGCAATTTTGCTATGATATACTTGTGTGTGTATGTATGCATGTGTATGTGTGTGCAAGTGTGTACTCATCCGTGTACTTCTTGACAGTTTTTGAGCTCCTCGGATCAGTAAATTAACATTTTATTTCAACAAATTTAGGGAAAGTTTGATCATTTTATCTTCAAATATTTTTCTGCCCTACACTATCTTTTTATTCTGGGAGTCTAATTGTTGGGTTGCTCAATATTGACCATAGGTCTCTCTGAGGCCTCTTACATTTTTTTTCAATTTTTCTCCTCTCTGCTATTTTGATTAGAACATTTCTATTGATCTATATTTAAGTTCAGAGATTCTTTCTTTTGCCATTTCAAATCTGTTGTTAAACCCACCTAATAATTTTTTTCACTTCAGTTATTATACTTTTTTTCCTGATCTCAAGCTTTGTAAGTTGCCCTTTAGAGTTTCTATTTCACTCAGTTTTTAAAATCTATAAATTCATTAATATCATATAGTCTTAATTCTTCAAACTTATTTTCCTTTAAATCTCTGACTACCCTTAAATTAGTATTTGATGTCTTTGTCTACTAAATCCAACAGATGGACACACTCAGAATCAATTTCTATTGACTGGATTTTGTTTCTTTGTTTGCTTTTCTGCATATATATTGATGATGCTTCTTTGCATGTTTGATATCTTTTGATTGAAAATGGAACATTGCAGATAATATGTTATAGGGATTCTGATATTTGTCGGGTTCCTCTGATTACTGTCAAATGTTTATTCTAACAGGCAGTTAACTTGCCTGTACTCAAACTATGAAATCTGTCTCCCTGTGGTGTTCAGTAGCTGCAAGATTTACTCATTTATTTTGGCTTCCAAGCTATTGCTTTTTAAGGCACATCCTCTGGGTATTTCTCATATCTGCATATCTTTAGTGGTCAGCCAAAACTGTGTAGACTCTATCCTCAGATTTGGGGGTTCAGCTTCTCTGTGATTTTCATGATCCCAAGATTTCTTACTTAATTTTCTGATTCCTTTATCAGCTCTTGTTGCTACTTTAACACTGTAAGCCAAGAAGGTTTCACCAAAATTCTGTGCGGGTTGGAAAATAACTCAGTCAAAGGCAAAGCAAACACACAGATGATATAAGGAGTAGTTCTTTAATTTCAATTGTGGATCCTTTCAGTTTTCACTTATTGTTTTGAGGAGCTCTCTGAGGTCCTCTGTGTGGACCTCACAGTTTATTGACCAGCTAGAGATTACAGCAGAGTTATTACTCAAATTTTAGATATCAGTCTTTCAATGGCTTTCTGGCTTCAAAAACTCTCTTTTAAATTTCCAGTATTTCCTTTGCTCTGTCGTCTTTCCCCTCAAGCCAATAAGACTGTGGTTTCCCACCATCCAATCTGCGAGGACTGGGCAAGACATGGGAATAAGAAAGCCACAGTCTCCTGGTTCTTCTTTGGTGCAGTGGCAGTGTCTGATGCAGAAGCTTTTATCCAGTTTTAGCTGACTCTTTATTATTTTGCTCATCTTTAAGTTTTTTATATTAATGTCCAGTTTTTACACTATTTTTAAATGTATAATTGATACAATAAATGTATATAATATACATGCATTGTAACATCACACTGTACCTTGATGTTCTCCAGTTTTTAATTATTATTTTCTGTGAAAGCAATCACTTGTCTTCATCATGCAGTCATTATTAGAAGTCAGGCCCTGATTTAATAGTTTTTCTTGCGATAATTATCCTTATTTCATCATTACACATTGTATATATGTATCAAAATATCATATATATGTATCAGAAAATATAACATATATATGTATCAAAATATCACAAAATGTTTGACCATTGTGGCAATTTCTCAAATAACTTAAAACAGAATTACCACTGAACCCAGCAATCCTATTTTTCCATTTATATATATAGATAAAATTATATGCTATATTGGCCAGATACGGTGGCTCACATCTGTAATCCTAGAACTCTGGGAGGCCAAGACAGGCAGATCACTTGAGGTCAGGAGTTTGAGACCAGCCTAGCCAATATGGTGAAACCCTGTCTCTACTAAAAAATACAAAAAAAATCAGCCAGGCATGGTACAGGTGCCTGTAATCCCAGCTATTCAGGAGGCTGAGGCATGAGAATCACTATGAACGTGGGAGGCAGAGGTTACGGTGAGCCAAGATTGCGCCACTACACTCCAGCCTGGGTGACAGAGTGAGACTCAGTCTCCAAAAAAAAAAAAGAAATTCTATATCACATTTTAGATTAAGTATGGTGTTTATTCCAAATTGCTGAAATAAATTTTTTTTAAAAATTCCTTCCTTTTGTTTTTAATAACTAAGCTACATAAAAAAACTGTGCTTTTTAAAAAATGTAAAGACCTTGCCATTAAACACTCTGGGCATTGCTATCTCTGTATTACTTGAGTAGTTTTCACATTACATCCATGGGTACTCTGTATGTATAAGCTTACATCAATCTTGATACTTTATATTTATTTCAGAAATAATTTTCTTGATATTTTAAAATTTATTAGCAAAGCATTGCACATCACATTCTTTCATCTATCATTCTTTCATCTTTTTATCCATATGATTTCTCTGTATCCATGGTTATAAGTTCTTTCTGTTTATTTGAATTTTTTTCTATCTTCTTTACACTCATTTAATTTGGTTGTTTATATATGAGTCCTGTTCTTTAGGCTGTGAACACCCTGAAGTCAGGAATTATGCTTTGCCCACTTCTATGACTAAAACACTAGTATAGTGTCTTTTACATTGTAGGTCTTTATTTACCGTGTGTTCAAGTGAACTGCAAATGCCTGGAGTTATTTATGGAGAAACTCTCTATTAAGTCAATCCAAAATGATTCATTGAATGTTAGCATTTACATGGGACAACACAGTTTCATTTTACAAATTATGAAACTGAGAGGAGAGTTGGTTTGCCCAAGGTTAGTTCCACAGAAACTTTGTGGTAGAACAGACTTCTTCCCAGCAAACCATGCTGTCTTCTTAAAATGAGTTAAATCTAAGATAGTCTCAATTACCATCTCTTCCATACATATATATTCAAGTAAAATAGGTACCGATTTCAACACAATTTCCAACTGTAAAATTACAAATATCTTTCTATTAGTACTCTGCTTTATAAAATTACTTTTTGTTATTAATGACACCTACACTGGGGCCTCCGGTTCTCTGTACTGTGTCATTCCAGGAACATGTCAGTGTGTGACAGATGTGGCTAATGTACAGATTATTTGCAACTTTGTAGAGAATCACCCTGCCAGTTTTGTCTGGAAGGCTTGCTTTATTAATACTGGAACCCACCATTGAAGGTAAATAATGTCTAAGAGTGTCCCTTTAAGGAAACGTGTTTCAATTGGAGGAAATAAATAAGCTATCTCTTTTCTCTCTTTTCTTTTGGTCATATCAATATATATTTGTGTCTATATCACAACAAACATAGAATATTAAAGATAGGACTAAACTGGAAGTTGGGAAACTGGCTTTAGGCCAGATTTTGCTACTAACTTGCTATCGACTTGTTTTCTTTCTAGAAATCACAAATTCTTCATTTTAAATTTGAAGCACTTAAATTAGGTAAACAGAGTTTGAACATCTCTTAGAGGTATTTTAGGGGGCTCTATTTAATAGATAAGCCAAGAACAGTTTTCAGAAGTCATATCTTTGCCTAACCCTAAAAAAATAAGAAGTCCAGTTTTTAAGATAAGTTTTCCTTTAAACTCTGCCACTAATTTGGGATCCAAAAAGTAATGTTATTATTGCAATAGAAGCCATCCTCCAAAAGTAGCACAAGAAATAATAGAAAATATATTCTGACCATTCAAATGACTGAGAAATCACTGTTGGCATTTTTGTTTTAAGGTGGTGGGTAAGAGGAAGCATGTGAAAAGGTTTTATAAGCATAGTGACATTAGAGATTGTCCTTGAGAAATGAATAAGATTTTCACATTTATCTATTAATTCATTCACTTCTCTAGTTCTTTGTTTATTTAGTACATAATTGTTGAAACTGTACGGTGTACCAACACTATGCTAGCCATTGAGGATAGGATGGTGAGCTTGCAGTCTAGCAAGGATATAGACATTAATTCAATAATCATATATACATGTCATTACCAATGACTATAACTATTACTATTACGTAATAAGAAACATTCAAACATTGTGTAAGGCAGTGTGACAATTTCTCAAATAACTTAAGACAGAATTACCAATGGACCCAGCAATCCCATTATTGGATATATAGCCAAAGGAATATAATTTGTTCTACCATAAAGATATATGCAAATATATGTTTATTACAGCACCATTCACAATAGCAAAGACATGAAGTCACCCTAAATGCCCATTATTGGTAGCCTGAATAAAGAAAATTTGGTAACATACACACAATGGAGTACTATGCAGCCATAAAAAGAACAAGATTATATCCTTTGCAGCAAAATGGAAGGAGATGAAAACCGTTATCCTAAGTAAACTAACGAACAGAAACCAAATACTGTATGTTCTCACTTACAAATGGGAGCTAAACAAAAAGAATGCATGAATACAAAGAGGGGGAAAAACAGACACCAGGTCTTCTTGAGGATGGAGAGTGGGAGGAGGGAGAGAATAAAAAAATACCTATTGAGTATTATCATTTTTACCTGGGTGACAATAATCTATATACCGAACCCTTGTGGCATGTAGTTTACCTATATGACAATCCTCCACATGTACCCACAAACCTAAAATAAAATCTAAAAAAAAAAAAAGAAAGAAATGTTCAGTGTGACTTGGTGTAGTCCAGTGAGAGTGGGGAAGGGTGTCCAATGCATGAAGAAGTGACATATGCATTGGCGTCTACAGTGACTGGGCTAAATGGAGGTCAGGGAGTTTGGTAGAAGGACCATCATGTGCAAAGAGCCTGAAGAGAGATGGAGCATGGTACCTACGGAATAGAAACAAGGTTAGTTAAATAGAGTTAAGAATCAGGAGGGGACATTAGGAAGGGATATTCAGAACTACCAAATGGATATGGGGAGGTTGGGGGAAGGCATAAACTTTCCTGAGAAATACAGGTAATTGCATTTGATAAGGGCTTTGAATATCCGAGGAAGCAAATTTGGGGTTGGTGAGGGAAAAGTGAGTTGAGTTTATATTGTAGAGAGGTTTAGCTGACAGGTTAAATAATTCCAGCTTAGACACCATGTGTTAAAGAGAGATTCTGAAAAGTTGTTGACCTTAGAGTATGCTTTTACAAACTTACATTTGTTGCCAGGTGAAGAGATTACAAAGAAGGGGAAAAAATAACTTCACTGTAAGAAATGGGCTCTGTGAGAGTCACAATGTATACAGACAGCTGGATGAGTATCTGCACTGATATTACTGCACATCTTGTGCGTTCTTTTATGTGGCTAGTTACAAAAATGTGTGAGGAATGGAAGCTTAGCCTCTTCCTTTTCATCACGGATGCTGTTTGTTGTTGCTTTCTGCCTTTTCTCTTCCTTGAGGTGTCACCCAAGCAGTACAAAGTGACATGAGAAAAATAAAAGCATCTCTTTTTCATAGTTGGGTTGTAGTAACAGATGGTCATGTTCACTTAGTAAAGACAAATAGCTCAAATGATAAACACAACAGGGTTGAGAGGTATAGGAGGGAGATCTTTGCCAGCATCCTCACTCATAGCTGGCTCTGGAAAGAGAAGAATCATCTTTTACACTTTTAGTTATTGCAAAGGAGGGGAATTTGAATGCCTGTGCTGGGAAGAATGTGAGCCCGTTAGAGAGAGGAAGAGTCTGTTAAGGTACATGTTTCATCACACCATGGGAAGTAAGCTCCACTCACATCCCCTCAGCTTCTACATTCAGTCTCTTACCAAGGCCCAACAAGTTTGTTTGCTAATTTTCTGTCTGTCTCTCCTTAACTCCATTCAACTATTCAGGCCTCCATAATCATTTCTATGTTGTTTCAAAAGCCTCCCAAATAATTCTCTCTTCTCTGCAACTGCTTCCTTGCTTTCTAGTATCTATGCTGCTATTTGTCATCTTTCTAAAATGCAAATGTGATCATGTTCCTTTCCCATTTAAAACCTTACACAGGTTTCCTGTTGCATCCAGTCTATAACTCAAATTTCTGAATCTGGCATAAAGGAATTAGCTCCTTCCTACCTTGGAGCCCCAGCTCTGCCCAACACTGCTCCACCACGGACATGCACACACTTCTGTCTAGACAACGACTGATTGTCTATTTGCAGTTCCATGAAGGTTCTTCATGATCTGAGCCCCATGGTTTCCTATTCTGATTTGATTTCACTAGAGTAGCTTTCCTTGCTCCTACTCACCCGTCAAGACTCCATTCAACATCTCCTCTCTATGAGGTCTACTTTGAGCTTGCCTTTAAGGGCACTGAATAATAATTAACTACTCCCTTTTAGCATCCACACATCTTTTGCATTTCTCTGTGATCTTACCAATAATAATTGTATTATAAGTACTTGTTAATGTGGCAATATCCCCATTATTGGGGGCTTCCTGGAGAAAATGGCAAAACTATGTTTATCACCATTGATCTCTATAGATTGTGCTCTCACAATAGCAATACTGTAACTAATATTTATGGAGAGTTACTGTGAGACAGAAGTTGTGCTCAGGCCCTCTTTCAATGGTATGGCATTAGGACCTCAGTATTTTCTTTTTAAATTCAAGATGCTCATCGCATAAAGTATGATCCATTTGCTGATTTACAAATTATGAGGATAAATTATGTCCTTGAAGTATAAACTCAGCTAAGGACTTGAGATGAAAGGAACAATTTAAAGATGGATGGAAAAGTTGTGTGTCTGCCATATAAGACATTCAGTCTAATTTGAAAAGTATTGATTGAATACCTGCTGTGTACCCAATCATGTACTAAGCAATTAACGAAATGTTTGCTTCAACAGAGATGTTCCGCGTTATTCAAAGTCAATTTTTTTCAGTCTGTAAATGAAAATTTAAAAATTAAAAATAAAATGCTAAGCAGACATAGTGGCCTGCCCCTATAGTCCCGGCTAATTCAGAAGCTAAGGTGGGAGAATAAGGTGAATCCAGGACATTGAGACTGGAGTCAGTCATGATCATTCCACTGCACTCCAGCCTGGGTGACAAAGCAAGAACTTGTCTCAAAAAAAAAGAAAATGTCTTTGAGACAGCCCCTTCCATCCAGACACCCAGAAACCAAGGAGAAGAGAATGGTTTCAGGGGCCAGTTCCAGTGTCCTCCTTCCCTGCTTAGCCTCAGGATATTGCTGCCTGCGTCCCAGCCACTCCAAATCCAGTCTTGGCTCAATGGGGCCCAGGTACAGCTTGGGCCACTGCTCTGAGGTCAAAAGCCATAAGCTTTGGCAGCTTCCATGTGGTGTTAGGCCTGTGAGTACAAGTACACAGAATGCAAGAGTGAAGGAAGCTTAGTGTCTTCAACCTAGGTTACAGAGGGTATATGGGGAAGCCTGGGTGCCAGGCAGAAGCCTACTTAAGGGGTCGAGTTTTCACAGAGAGCCTTTACTAGGGCAGTGCTGAGGGAAATGTGAGGCTGGAGCCTCCACACACAGTTCCCACCTGGAATCTGCCTACTGGAGCTCTGACAAGGAGGCTGCCACCCTCCAGACCCAAGAATGGTAGAGCCAATGGCAGCTTGCATCCTCAGCATAGAAAAACTGCAGGCTTTGGGCTCCAACCCATCAGAGCAGCCATATGGGCTAAATCCAGCAAAGCCACAGAGGTGGATCTGCCCAAGGCCTTAGGGGCCCATTCCCTCACACCAGTATGCCCCAGATGTGAGTCACAGAGTCCAAGGAGATTATTTTGGAGCTATAAGGTTTAATGACTATCCTGCTAGGTTTCAGACTTGCATAGTACCTGTAGCTCTTTTCTTTTGGCTAATTTATCCCTTTTGGAATGGGAATGTCTACCTAACACCTGTACCACCATTGTATCTCAAGAGTAAATAACTCATTTTTTAAATTTCACGTGTTTATTGACTGAAGGAACTCATCTCCAGATAAGACTTTGTGCATCAGACTTGGGACTTGGGACTTTTAAGTTAATGCTGGAATGTGTTAAGACTTTGAGAGACTATTGCAAAGGCATGATTGTATTTTGAAATGTAAGAAGAACATAAAATCTGTGGCATCAGTGATGAAATAATATGGTTTAGATGTTTGTTGCCTCCAAATCTCATGTTGAAATGCAACTCCCAGTGTTAGAGGTGGGGCTTAGTGGGAGGTATTAGATCATGGGGATAGATTTTTCATGAATGGCTTTAGTACCATTTTCTTGGTGATAAGTGAGTTCTCACTTGGTTAGCTCATGTAATATCTGGTTGTTTAAAATAATCTGGGTCTTCTTCGTCCTCCTCCTCCTCTTCTTCTTCTTCTCTCTCTCTCTTTCTCTCCCTCTCTCCCTCCCTCCTTCCCTCTCTCTCTCTCTCTCACTCGCCCCTGCTCTCACTATGTGATACACTGGTTCCACCTTCACCTTCCACCATGATTGCAAACTTCCTGAGGTTTCACTAGGAGCAGATGCCAGTGCCATGCTTCCTACACATTTTGCAGAACTGTGAGCAACTAAAACTTTTTTCTTTGTAAATTGTTCAGTCTCAGGCATCCTTTTACAGTAACACAAAAATAGATTAACACATTAGACAAGGTACTAAAGAGGTTAGATAGCTGGTACTGAAGTTAAAATGTCTAAATCATATTCCAGTTCTGCAAACTGTGTACCTTGAGGTAAAAAACTCAGCCTTTCTGTGCCTCATTTTTCTCAAATTCAAAAGACGGAAAATAATGTTACCTATAGCATAAGCTTAATTTTTAGTAAATTCATTTACAGGCATAACTTGTTTTATTGTGCTTTGCTTTAGGGCACTTTGAAGATACTGTGTTTTTTACAAATTGAAAGTTTATGGCAACCTTGAGTGATGCAAGTGTACTAGTGTCGCCACTTTCCCCAAAGCAGGTGCTCCCTTTGAGGCTCCATTTCGCATTTTTGAAATTCTCATAATATTTTGAACCTTTTCATTATTATTGTATCTGTTATGGTGATCTGTGATCAGTGATCTTTGATGCTCCTGTCGTAATTGTTGTGGGGCCCCACAAATCATGCCTGTGTAAGACAGTGAACCTAATTGATCAATGCATGTGTTTTGACTGCTCCTCTGATCAGCGTTTCCCACTTCTCTCCCCCTCCCCTTGGGTCTCCTTATTCACTGAGACACAACAATATTGAAATAAGCCCAATCAATAACCTTACAATGGCTCTTAATTGTACAAGTGAGAGGAAGAGTCACATGTCCCTCACTTTAAATCAAAACTAGCAATGATTAAGCTTAGTGAGGAAGGCATGTTGAAAGCCAAGATAGGCCACCAGCTGTGCATTTGCATCAGACAGTCAGCCAAGTTGTGAATGCAAAGAAAAAGTTATTGAAGAACATACAACGTGCTACTTCAGAGGACATATGTATGATAAGAAAGCAAAACAGCATTATTGTTGATATGGAGAAAGTCATAGGGGTATGGATAAAAGATCAAACTACTACAACATTCCCTTAAGCCAAAGCCTAATCTAGAGCAAGGCCCTGACTCTCTTCAAGCTTGTGAAGGATGAGAGAGGTGCCGAAACTGCAGAAGCAAAGTTTAATCAGTCAGCAGCCATCAACATCAAGGCAAGACTTCCACCAGTAAAAAGATTATAACTTGCTAAAGGTTCAGATAATTGTTAGCATTTTTAGCAATAAAATATCTTTATATAAGGTATATACTTCGGTTTTTCAGACATAATGCTGTTGTAAATTTACTAGAGTGTAAACACATTTATATGTACTGAGAAATAAGACTTTGTGTGACATAGTTTATTGTAGTATTCAATTTATTGCAATGGTCTGGTTCAAAACCTCCAATATTCCCAAAGTAGCCTATATAGTGACCTTGTATAGTGTTTAGAATAGTTTTTGCACATAAAACTTAGAATAGTTTTGCACATTTCTGGTGTGAGATGGTATCTCAATGTGGTTTTGATTTGCATTTCTCTAATGGAGATCATTAAAAAATCTGGAGACAACAGATGCTGGAGAGGATGTGGAGAAATAGGAACACTTTTGCACTGTTGGTGGGAGGGTAAATTAGTTCAATCATTGTGGAAAACGGTGTGGCGATTCCTCAAGGACCTAGAAATCGAAATTCCATTTGACCCAGCAATCCCGTTACTGGGTATATACCCAAAGGATTATGAATTTTTCTATTATAAAGACATATACACACATATGCTCATTGCGGCACTGTCTACAATAGCAAAGACCTCAAACCAACCCAAATGTCCATCATCGATAGACTGGATAAAGAAAATATGGCACATATGCACCATGGAATACTATGCAGCCATAAAAAACGATGAATTCGTGTCCTTCATAGGTACATGGATGAATCTGGAAACCATTATTCTCAGCAAACTGACACAAGAACAGAAAACCAAACACCGTATGTTATCACTCATAGGCGGGTGTTGAACAAATAGAACACGTGGACACAAGGAGGGGTGCATCACACACTGCAGTCAGTAGGGGGCGGCTAGGGGAGGGACAGCAGGGGTGGGGAGGGTGGGGTGGTATAATGAGGGGAGAAATACCAGATATAGGTAATGGGGGGATGAAGGCAGCAAACCACCTTGCCATGTATGCACCTATGCAGCAATCCTACGTGATCTGCACAGGTACCCCAGAACCTAAAGTACAATAAAAAAAAAAAAAAGAAGAAGAAAACATCCAGAGAAGTGATATGACATTTCCACAGTCAGAAAGAAATTCCTTCACCAGAAAATAACACTAAAAATTTAAAAAAGAATAATTGTAACACTAACAAAATTTGTATAACCTTCTAGGCTTGCTAGTCCTATTAGATAGGTACACTTATTCCACTTACAAGAGAAGAACCAGAGAGGTTAAGGGATCACTTCAAGGTTGCCCAAGTAATTCATAGTAAAGCTGGAATATAAACCTGGATAATCAATGCCACAGCTCTCTCTGTTCCTTTAAAATCACAAGATTGAAAGTAGGTATAAGCCCCCACTCACATCCCCTTGTGCCTTCCTAAATCCTTGACACCCGAATCAGTTCCATAAGAAAGGTTTGGGAAGTTAAGAGATGAGAGTATAGCAAGGTCAATGTATCTGTCAGAGTTTCTGTTCATCTGCCTATCAATCATTTGTCTTCCAGTTACTGTCTGTGGATCTGGGGGATGTTAAGCCCTGATTGAACTTAGCAGAATGTGCTTCGTCTCTCTCCAGAGTACTGCTACAGTCTGTCTGCCTCCCCAAGTGCTCCTTTGAGCCCACCGGGAAACCTTGAAGTCTCCTTTGAAACTCTGAGTCCCATGCCCCCAAGCAGATGTTCAAGGACATTTGCTCACTTAATGGTCTGCTCAAGACATTTGAGGATGCACACTGTCTCCCTATCAGCCTTCTGAAACATGCATTATCCATCCGTCCTTGAAGCGGGTCCCCTGGTGCAGTGATTAAAACAGTCCTGTGTTGGATAAACCCAGTGCAATTTTCCAAAAGTCATCATCTCTGCATTTCCCCTGCTGCAGCCGAGCACCTTGCCTCCAATTTCTGGGCTTGCTCATTTGTTTTCCTTCAGACAATCTTAGAGACACTCTTTCAGTGACCTCTGCTAAGGGAAGAGAACAGTACACACATATCCAACATTAGGCAGACACAGTGACAAATTGGTCTATTTTTATGCTTGACAGAAATGGGAGGGGTGGGAAACAGGAGAGACGTATCAACTCATAATATGTTTGACCATTGGTAGACAAAGTTTCAAAAACACTTGGTTTTTTCTTTCTTTTTTCTTCCTTATATCTGTTCCCAGCTTATTCGTTTAATTAGCCCTGGAATGTGACAACATTTCCAAAGTAGGCTGCAACTCTAGTAGATATGAAGCAATATGTCCAAAATAAATTTTTTTTAGTACTCTCTTAAACCATCTTCTCTTCCTAACCTCTCCCCACAGCCTGTCTTTAGTGAGTGAAACAATCGCCCTCCAGTTAATCTGCTATTCAAATGCTGGATGCATTTCCACTCCACTCTCTTCTTTACTCCTCATGTCATTAAGTTCTATTGATTCTTCCTTAGAAACATATTTTTTGTTCACCTCTCTTTGCATTTCTACATTGTGTCCCTAGTATGGGTTTACAAAGAGGTGATTCTCCTACATCTACATTTGGTTAATTTTTTATTATTTCAACAACATTTTGTTGCACTGTATAATCACTTATTGTTTTGAATTATATTGTAATGAATATAAAGCATGCTTGGACTGATGATCCTTCCTCGCCTGTGTGGCGTTGCACGCATGTTCTTCCCTGAAAGGTATAGTCATTCAGGGTTTCATTGTCTACAGTGTCTCTGAAACCAGAAAGCAACCACAAGGATGAATGGTAGATGGGTGGAGAATTTATCTTTTGTGATCTTGATCATAGAGGGATAAAGGTGGCTGGGAGATAACTCAATGCAGCTAATTATAATATTGAATTGTTCACTTCTAAATAGATTAGATGCAAAGAAAGAAATCAGAAAAGTGAATCGCTACATCACTACTTCTCTGGGCGGCTATCTTCCTTACTCCCTGTGCTCTTACTGGGCCCACCCCACTGTACTCTCATAACTCCTTATTGATCTACTCCCCTACACACAAGATACTGGACTCCTTGTGAAATGAAACAATTCTGCCTTTTCTGACCAATATATCCTCAGCCTCTACAGAATTTCTCAATGTTTCTGAATAGATGCTTAGTGTTTTTTGAATTGAGTTGAATTGTGATAGTCTTTGGGGCTAGAGACTTTATAACTTAACTTTCATTGTAAAACCACCCTTTTTCCTCTGCTGTTTTTGTATTTTTCTTTTGCTCAGTATTTTAAATTCTTTTTCTCTTCTTTCTTTCTTTTTTAAAGAATCCTATCTGGTCTCAGCTATTAATGAGAAACAGAAAGAAGAAGAATTGTATACCAACTGGTGGGTCAGAGCATTATACTGGAAGAGTATATTGCTCGGAAATTATTGCAATCCAAGCAGGAAAATGTGTAGAAGGACATAAAACTCCTGGCAAAGTATGAGATCACCTGTGCCAGGTGTTAGTTAGTATAATTATGCTTGCAAGTAAAAAAGGAAAGCTCTAATGTAAACTAACTTATGCAATGATGGTATTTATTATTTCACATTATGAGATTTCTGAATGTAGGGTAGATTTCAGTGTGAATAGATTCAGTGTCTTCAAGAAGCTGAACATTTTTCATCTCTCCTTTCTGTTACTTTTGAAATATAAGTTTTAATCACAGACTCACTTCCTAAAGTCAGGAGATGGGGCAAATAGGATGTTATTTTTCTTTATGTACACTGAGCAGGGAACAAAATTCCCAATCTTGAAATATGCTTCTTCCCTTAGCCAATTTGGAATATTTTTTGATGAATAAGAGGCATTAACATAGTGGGATACACTCATTGGCTTGTCTGGTTCCTAAACCCATCAGTGGTAAAGAGAGAAGAGTTACCATGATTTACTAAGACTAAGATTTCTCAACCATAGCACTAGTGCCATTTAGGAACCAGTCAATCCTTTGTCCTGGAATGCTATTCTGTTCATTGGAGAAGGATTATCCCTAGCTTGCTAGACGCCATAGCACTTCTCCCAAGTTGTGACAAATAAAAATATCTCCACACATTGCCATATGTTCTCTTGGGGGTAAAGTTGTCCCTGGGTTGAGAACCCCTGACTAGGACCAATTAACTTGAACATCTGATAATTAATCACAATGTCCACCATAATTAGCAATCCCTCTCTTGACTAACTTTCTCCTTTTAAAAGTAAACTTTTAAAGTTGTAAGTTTTATTTTTAAATGTCCACTTTACTTACAAGGTCTTTATCATGGTATGCCAAGACTATTGCACAGTAACAGGTCTTGTTGATGTTTGCTTAAAAAATGTCAGGATGTAGAGTGTACACCAGCTACGTGTCATCTAAATTTCATCCTGTTTTTGCTTCATACTAACCATGCTAGTCTCCAATATGGTGCCTTTTCAGTAACCCGAAAAGTGCTCTCTGAGGAGAGCAACCTGTTTCAGTATATCCACTGTCATTGAGAGAAAGAGAAGAAAAGGGAGAGAGAAAAGAAAATGAGAGGGGGAAACGTGACATTTGTAGCAAGCAATGTTATTCCTATGCATTAGAATGGTTACCTTTTTTGGCTTTTAATCTATAAACACTGTGTTCATAGAGCACTATATTGAATGTTTTACACGCATTATCTTATTTAATCTACAATAATACATGCAATGTAAGCATTTGTATATCCACTTTACAAGTGAGGAAACTGAGGCCAGGGGATGCTTTATTATCTTTGCCTAAACTCAGAAACTACTGCGTTTACACATTTATAGTACAGGAAACTATGGGGATGCCACAGAAATACAATTTGAACCTAACATCCTGTCCCTCCAAATTTACCATTTTATAGTCCAACATCTGCCAATATCTATGTCACTCTTCTTTTATGAGTCCATCCCTCGGAGCTCTAACCATCTAGGATTCCATCATTTTAAGGACAGGGATCCTGGGCACGTGGAGTGAGATGAGGTAGGGAGAGCTCTGAAGGAAAAGAGACGTCAGGGGAGCAAAAGCCTGCTCTTCCTTACAGACTCATCTCTACAAGGCTGCCTTCTGACTTGTGTGATAAATCCTGCTCCCTCAAGTCACTTTCTTCAGCCACAGCTGCACACAACACAGTCATCATCATCAGAGGGGTCATTGCCTAATGGCGAAGGACAGCCCAGCAGAGGAAATTATAACAGATAACACACACTGCCTATATAGATCCGTCATGCAGAAAGGGCTGGATGCAGAATTCTAACTCTGTTCTTGCAGCTCTCCATGGCCTTCCATTCCTTCTCCAATTACCCCAATTGAAACCACATTTTTCAAGTCTCTTAACTGGCCTCCCTGCCTTTTCTCTTCCTCCACCAATCCATTTTACTTAATTGGATTAATTTTTTTTTTCCTGAAGGACTTAACATTTCACTTCTTCGCTAAAGAAATGAACATACAAATCAACGAAGAGCTATAATAAAAAGCAACCAAGCTATGGCTTCTCGGCTCATTGTGCACATTCCCAAGCACAATGTCCCCACCCTCCTATGATCTGGTCTCATCTTAGATCCCACTGCTCTATCAGATGCCATTACACTCGGCCTCTTGCATCATACACATGAAGACTGTTCCTCTCTGTGTCTTTGCTCATTCTGCTTAGAATGCTCTGATAACTCTGCATATCTAGGTTGCCCTGTTTCAACAATCCCACTTTTTACACGCTGACATGCTAGAGTCATTATGCCCATTCCACAGAAGACCAAAATATAAGAAACCGGATTTGAGTCATGAAGTGTATAGGTTGCAGAGCAGGACACCAGAATCCATGTCTTCAGATTGTCTAATTCTTCATCTGATGTAATACCATTACCGCCTCTTAATCGAAGCATACACATGTACATTCAAAATCACACCCAGCCCCATTTCTCACAGCTGCTTTATCTTCAGAGTTCAGCTGGTAATATCAATGCAGCCCATTTAAGGGTATTATCAACAAACCTTCTCTCATGCTCCCTTTGTTCTAAACTCAAAGGAATTATTTCCATGATATTAATTCTGAAGCCGCTGTAGCATTTGTATAGGAGATGACATCGCCCCTTATCTTAATTGCATATTTGGAAAACCTGCCCTGTGCTTGCTTCATATGGCATGCCATTTGGTGTTTATGACCATCATACTGGAGTTAACAGCATATGGGGAACTCACCCACTCTGAATACTAAGCTTATCCAATCTCTCTCCTGGAGCTGACATGAGAAATAACTAATAAAAATGATTACAATAATAGAGGGTCATATAAATGCCAAATGCAATAGGGATTCTTTATTCTAAAGTTTCTTAATCTCTTCTCCACCAACATCATAAAAGTGTGGGAGGGGGAAGGTAAGACATCCTGTATAAATAATGAGCTGCATTTTCTCAGGCTTTACTTCAAATTTTTCTATTGAGGGTTAGGATGCAATTTTAAGGTCAATCTGAAGGTGAAGTGAAGTTTCAGGGATGACTGAATTAGAAATTGTGTGACCTTTCCAAAGATCTCTCTTTATACATATGCATTTTTCCCCAACCAGCAATAATAATAATATCAAAAGATACAGGAATAATGCTTAACTAAATCAGATACAGATGGCTGTTTTATCAAGCAGAGGCAATTTTTATCATTTTAAAACCTTTTGTTTTTGTAAAAGGAAGAAAACGGGACATGTTCCCTAGATTGTTTTTTAAAGAGGAAAAAGCATATGTTTTTTAATTTGAAATGGAGTATTAATGGTGTTATCTCCCGAGAATTGCTATGCTAGGGTGAATTGTGGAAAATGCAATTACTTGCAAGCTTTCTGGTAAATTCTTCTCTGACTTAGAGAGTTAGTGGCATATTATATCAGCCTCCCTTTCCAGGAGAATACTGTACACACACCCTGAGAGTCAATTTCCTGAGCCTCTTTTACGAGATCATCTTGTTTTCTTTGTTTATATTATTGATTTAGGTAAAATCATTTGGTGAATATTGAGTGTTCACCTAAGTGAGAAGGTTGTAATATGTAGCAAGTAGACAGAGAGGGTTATAATGTAACTGGGATAATAAAGCCTTATATCTCCACTGAAATTTACAGTTTGCATTATCCTATTTGAACCTCAGCATACACCTAAGAGTTATAGGGATAGAGACTACCATTTCAATTTTATAGTTAGGAAGTCAAAGCACGGAGAACTTAATTGGCTTTCCTGTGGCCCCTTCCTCCTGCACAGCCAGTAATTGAGCCAGAATTGGATCCTTAACCAGTCAATCTCATGTTCCTTCTGCACAGAGCTGCTTCCAGATTAAACTTCAACCAATCCATCCAGAGGCATTTATAGAGTGCCTACTGTTTAGCTGGCACTAAGTTAAAACAGTGACAGACATAACAACCTTTTAGATGCTATTTCTGCACACAAGGTGCTTTCCATTGAGTCTAAAAGACAAGACAGAAATGTATGAACTACTTAGTGAATAAGTTATGAGTATGAACAACTGCATGATCTATGTATGATGGTAACATGCGAGGTCTTACTGAGAAGGGGGCCTTTTATAAAGACCCTAAAAATGAGTAGAAAATTAATGATGAGATGGCTGACATTATGTAAGCCATTACTATGTTCCAGTCACTTGAGTTATAATTTCATTCACTCATTCAACAAACGTTATCTGCCTTTTGACCCAAAGAAGATATTATGGAGACTTACAGGAAAACAAAAGAAAAATTCTGGTTCTGGCTTTTTAATGACCAGGAGCATGTGACTTCACTTTCTTTTTGGTCCTCATTTATCTGAGAAAAAAAAAATGGTTTAGAAAAAGTATTCCATTTTTAAAGTTTCTGTGAATAGTGAATAAGATGAAATGTTTGCAAATAAGAATGACCTTATGATAATGTGTTTTTGTTGGATTTATTATTGTTACTTTTATAATTACTACTCTTTGGTAAGGACTAGAGATACAATAATGAATAGGAAAATTACACTAGTCTTAAGAAACTCCATCTAGTAAAAGAGATCATCCATATCACTTCCTTAACCCATTCCTTCATCCTTTTCTCCTCCCTTCCTTCCTTCCTTTTTTGTCTTTTCTTTCCTTTTTTCTTTCATTTCTTCCCTCCCTCTCTGCCAGGCAAAAAGCAAGGTGTTTAACTTTCAAGGATGTATTAGGTACTGACCAAGCCCTAAAGGAGATCCCAATATAGAGGGGAAAATAATTCACAAGCCACTAGTCAGACTTAATGTCACTTAAAGAGTGACCATCAGACCATGTGTCCCTGGAATGCAATAGGAGGTCCCCATTACTATCTACTAACCTGAATCTAATCAATCCTCTGGACATAACTTTCAGATTTTAGGAAATATGCACGATAAAGGGACATATAATAACACTATAAAGATGGAATCAGGTAAGATACATAACATGGGAAATTCTGCATGACAAGTGACCCAGTTTTTTTTTTTAAGTAAAAATAATGTCAATTTTGTAAGAGAGAAAATAAATTCCTTTTATGCCTAGTTCAAAAGCAAATACAAGTTAGTTACATGATAAAGAATAGAATGGTGGTTCCTTACAGGGGGCATATAGACTCAAACATATGGCTGGACATCATCTGGCTCATAATCTGTGTGGTCTCAGGAGCATGCATGTAATGTACTTCTACAGACATGGCTATGTAAAATGTACTGAAATGTAAAATGCACTAGACTTAGGATGTGTATTACTAAACTCTAAATCAAAAACATTTTAATTAACTAATATAAAGAGGGAGGGAGAACTGTTACTAATTAAAGTAGACTTAATAAGCATTTTAAATACATTAAAAGTGTAGATCTTGTTCAGGTTCTGATTTGGTAGTAAAAACCATACAATGTGGAAATATTGAACACAGATTGAATATTAGATGATAGAAATTGCAAAATTCTGTTGTGCAAAAATAGTAATATGGTAATACGAATGAGGAGCAAGGAGGGGAAAATGAGGGAAACTGATTGGAGTCAGAAGGAAGAGGAAAAATTTCTGATCTATTAGAGATAATTACTGAATTAATTATTGAAATATATGATAAGATGTGTGGTATTTACCTTACAGGACTCTAGGACAGGGGTCAATTAACTATGGTCAATGGGCCAAATTCAGCTACCACCTGTTCTTACAAATAAAGTTATATTAGAACTTACCTAGTCTCATTTATTTACATACTCATTTATTTACATACTATTTATGGGTGCTTTTGCATCACAGTAGAGAATTGAGTAATTCTGAAAGCTGAAAATATTTACTATTTGGCCCCTTACAGGAACAGTTTCTCAACCCCTGCTGTGGAGAGGGAGTGGGGGAGAAAATAGGAAAGAAAGGGAAGGGAGGGAGGAAAGAAAGAGGAAAGGAAGGAATAAAGGAATGAAGGGAAGGAGGGAGGGACAGAGGGAAGAAAGGAGGGAGGGAAGATGTGTAACAGTAGACAGGACCTAAGGCTTATCTTAAATGCAAACACAGCCCACTATTTCTATTGCTGCCCCCATTTCAAGCCATATCCATCATCTGAAATTTTCTAGTGGTTTCTAACTGGTCTAGCATCTCTTGTCCTCCTACCTTCTTTTCTCTATATTGAAGCTAAAATGACCCACTTGTAACATAAAGTAGATCACGCCACTGACTACAATGAAAAAGTCATTGGAAAAAAATGTATACTTTAGTCAATAATATGACTATAAATGAACTGGCATCACCTAGTCTCATGGGCTGAGTTTTCTAACAGTCTCTCTTCTTGTTATTCTTGGTAAACTCCAGGCCTATTCCAAAGTCAAGACTTTTTACTTCATGCACATTAACTGGAAACACCTTTATTTAGCTCTTTGATTCATTTCATCTATCATTGAAGTCTCATCAGATAAACCATCCAACTTACTAAAATAGCTTTCTCACCCCCAAGTAATCTATATTCTCTACTATCATACACTGATTTTCTTCAGAGTATGTGTATTCACTTGTTATCTTGTATATTGTTTTCTCATTCACTAGAAAGTAAGCTACATATAAATAGAAAATAACTTATCTTGCTTCTTACTTCATTTTCAGCCCTTAAGAAAAAATTAAAAAAAAATAGGGGAAGTAAAAAAAAAGAAAAGAATAAACTTAGAAACTAGATTTAGAGTGACAGAGATATTCTAAAACAAGGAACATGGAATTTTGCATGAAGTCAGAAGCAAAAAGCTGATAGATATAAGAGGCTCTGCAGAGTAGAAGTCCAAGAGAGATGGAAGAAACAGCAGTTCACCATGATTCAGCTCGCCAGACATTTACAAAACACTTGACTGTGTCAAAGATGTGATGCCAGGCTCTGGGAGGATAGAAATATCTAACACAAATTACTTTTTACCCAGTCTAATAGTAATAATGGTAAAGATAATTAATAATAGGAGAGATGCAAGATGGCCGATTAGCAACAGCTCAGGAATGTAGCTCCCAGTGAAAGTGCAGAGAACGAGTGGACGCCGCACTTTCCGATGAATTTTTGTTGCCCACAGACCGGGAGATTCCTGGCAGAGGAGCCACACGGGTCGCCAGC